>LZPO01088639.1:0-20708 GCA_001675575.1 Neotoma lepida | reverse complement strand
TTCAGTTGTCTTATTTCTCTACCTAAGACTTTAAGTACTCTATTGAATAGACATACAGAAAGTGGACAACCTTGCCTTATTACAATTTTGGTGGAATTGCTTTGAATTTCTCCCCATTTACGTTGATGTTGGCTTGCTGTAAACTGCCAAAATAGATGAGCTGATCTTGATTTAACTAGATCAAGTAAGTGGTATGTATCAAGGAAATTACCTATTTCTTTTAGATTTTTCCTATCTGGTAGAGTACAGGTTTTTAAAGAATGTCCTTGTGATTCGCAGAATTTCTTTGTTTTCTGTTATATTCCCCTTTTTATTTCTATTTTTTTTAACTTGAGTATTCTCTCTCCATCTTTTAGTTAATTTGGAAAAAGGATGGCCAAGTTTATTGATTTGCTGAAAGAACAAATTCTTTATTTCATTGATTCTTTATAGTTTTTTGTTTGATTGATTCTATTTTATTAATTTCAGGTGAATTTGATTATTTATTGCAATGTACTCCATTTGTATGAGATTTCTTCTTTTTGTTCTAGATCTTTCAGGTGTGTGTTAATTTGCTAGTATGAGATCTTTCTAACTTTTTTTTATATAGGCACTTAGTGCTATGAACTTGTCTTTTAGAACAGCCTTCATTGTATTTGATATGTTTGGGTATGCTGTATTTTCATTTTCATTCAGTTCCAAAACAAAACAAAACAAAACAAAAACCATTTAATTTACTTCTTAATTTCTCTCTTGACCCACTTTTCTTTCAGTAGTGAGCTGCTTGGTTTCAGTGAGTTTGTAAGCTTTCTGTTGTTTCTGTGGTTGATATACAACTTTAACCTGTAGTGGTCAGACAGGATTCAGACTGTTATTTCAATTTTCTTGTATCTGTTCAGACTTTCTTTTTGTCTGAGTATGTGGCCAATTTTGGAGAATATTTTATCAGGTGCTGAGAAGACCTTACATTATTTTGTACTTGGTTGAAATGTTCTGTAAGTATCTATTAGGTCTATTTGGTTTATAACTTGAGTTAGCTCCAGCATTTCTGTTTAGTTTTTATCTGGATGACCTGTCTATTGGCAAGAGTGGAACACTGAAGTCTTTCACTATCAGTGTGTAAGGGTCAATATGTAATTTAAGTTGTAGTAATGTTTCTTTTATGAAGTTTAGTGCCCTTGTGTTTGGTACATAGATGTTAAGAATTGCAGTGACACTTTGGTGAATTTTTCCTTTAATAAGTATATAAGGTTTTTCCCTATCTCTTCTGATTAGCTTTGTTTTGAAGCTTATGTTTTCAGATATTAAACATTAGCTTGCTTCTTAGGTTCATTTTTATGGAATATCCTTTTCTATCCTTTTACCCAGAAATGATGTCACCTTGATGTTAAGGTGTGCTTATTCAATGTAGCAGAAGGATGGATCCTGTTTTTTGTATCCATTCTGTTAGTCTCTGTCTTTTTGTTGTGGAATTAAGACCACTGACATTGAAAAATATCCATAAGCAGTGTTTGTGGATTCCTGTTTGTTGTCATTGCTATTTTTGTTGTTGGTGGTGGTGCGGTGGTTGTGGTGATGGTGATGGTAGTGGTGTGTGTGTGTGCGCTCACGTGTGCATGTGTTTTTCTCTTTTGATTTGCTAGCCCCAGTTGTTTATTTCTTATGTTTTATTGGGTGTGCTTAATCTCATTAGGTTGACGTTTTCCTTCTAGTGACTTCTATAGGACTGGGTGTATAGACAATTATTGCTTAAATTTTCTTTTTTCATAGAATGTGTGATGATATATATATATACTGTGTCACCCAGTAAAATTTATCTGAGGATCAGAGGGAAAGGTCAGTCACTATAAGTAAAAACAGAAGTCAGGCAATGATAGCACATGCCTTTAATCCTATCATTTGGGAGGCAAGGATCTGTCTGGATCTCAGTGAGTTCAAGGCCACACTGGGGAACAGAGTCAGGCATGGTGACACATGCCTTTAATCCTAGCACCAAACATAGAGATCTGGAGGTCTGTACAGACAGACAAGAAGTGACAGAGTTGGACAGGAAGAGGAAGTGATGTAGCTGGGATGAGAGAACCAATGAAAGAACAGAACAGAAAGTAATATAGGCATGGGTATACAAGAAGTCACACTCTCTTTGGAAGCTGTGGAGTTGGTGAGATGAGGCTAGCTGTGGCTTTTCCTATTTCCTTTTTCTCTCAGGTTTCCACCCTTATGTTTGGCTCTGTGTTTTTTATTTAATAAGACTATTTAGCAGTTCATCTACAATTGGTACTCAACAATTGTGGCAAGAATTTATTAAAAAGCCACTTGTGGCCTCACAGCCCCCGCCAACCCCTGGCTCAGGCAGGAGCTTCACAGCTCAGGCCAGAGCTGCACATGGCCAGATCTCTACCCCACATGGATGAAGTCTCTTTGGCTTTTTCTCCCCTGGGGCATGGTGGACTCTCTCTGGATTCCCATCTCAAACTGCCACCACACTAGGCAGCTTCTTTGAAGTTCCCTCAGATTTCTACTGTTCTACACACTTGACAGAATTGGTAAGTCAATTAAGATATCTTAAAGGGAGAAATTAGTTAAAAGAGAATTTTTTTTCCACATAAAAAATGGGAAACATTTTTAAAGTGGAAGAAACTTGGTCTATGTTTGATAACATATTAGGCAGTCTGAAAACAGAACAATTAAGTGAGAAGATAATTAATTTTGATGGGAGGTACATAACATCAATTATGACGATTATTTGTTTGATTATTTTTATTTTAACATTAAAAAGGTTGGTCAATTTGAGTGCTATCATAAAAGCTTTAGAAAAACCTGTTAAAGTGAATTATAGAGAAATTCAGACCCAGAAAGAAGAATTTAAAGGTGAACCTAACTCAAGATTGACTTTGGAAAAAATACTGTTGAAATGAATTTTAGAGAAATTCAGACCCAGACAGAAGAATTTAAAGGTGAACTTATCTCAGGATTGAATTATAAGGTTACAGAGAAACAGCCTCAGGTTACCAGACAGCAACCTTTAATCTACCCAGTGACCTTACAGGAACTGTCATATGCTCAAGGGCATGTACAAGCTAACTAGACTCCAGTGAAAATGTTAGATTTAAGGATATTTAAAGAAGCTATAGTATCATATGGCATGAATTCTCCATTTGAAAAGCAAATGTTAAACTCATGTTTGACTTGTAATAGAATTATCTCTCAAGACTGGAAAAAATTAATTACAGCTGTCCTAGAGTGCAGTCCACAGTTACAGTGGATAACTTGGTATAAAGAAGAGGCTAAAACTATAGAACAACGATGTAAGACTAGCGGTGTGGAAATTTTCCAGAAACAGCTTCTTGGAGAAGACGATTATACTGATATACAAAGACAATGTTCTTATGATAACCAATCCTTAATTCTGTGCTGCATGGTAGCCATGAATGCATGGGATAGAATTGAGGAAGCAGGAAAGAAAATTGAATCATTTACAAAAATTATACAAAGCCTGAGAGAAGCCTTCATGGATTTCTTACAAAGGCTGTCTTTGCAGTAAATAGAATGATACCAAATTCAGAAGCTAGACAGATAATTCTGAATTTTTGGCTTTTGAGAATACTAATGCAGCATGCAAGAGGGTGATCAGGTTGTTAAAGGCCAGATCAGCACTCTTGGAGGATTGGATCAGGGACACAATTAATATTGAGTCTTATGGCCATGATGATATGTGGATAGGAGAGGTGACATCAAGAGATTTCAGGAAAAATAATAATGTCAGATGCTTTAATTGTGGTAAATAAGGTGACTTAAAAAGAGAGTATAAACAGGGCATTTTGAGAAACAATGTTTCTTCAAGGAACAATGACAACAGAATGCCCCTCCCTTCTGGATTATGCAGAAGATATGGTAAAGGTAAACATTGGACTAATGAATGTAGATCAACAAGGGACAGACAAGGTAATCCTTTGCTTCTGCTGTCGNGAAACTCCCTGAGAGGCATCATGCAGGCCCGCATGGCAAATTCAGTTCAGACTTTTACTGCCATCGTAGAATAAACCCTTTCTCAGAGCAATTAAATAACCAAATACCTATTGTAAAAAANCATACTTCTCTGGGTGATAGAACAGCTATAGCAAAGAGAACAGGAAATTCAGGAGAAACCATAAAGCGAATTTGTTGGCACACTTCTATAAATGCACAAAGACCAAAATTAAAAATATGAATAAATGGCATTCTCTGGGAAGGTCTTGTAGACACCAGTGCAGACATTACAATAATTGCACCAGAATTTTGGCATCCAAATTGGCCTCTTAAGGAGGTAAATGTTCAGCTGTTAGGGGGTGGAACATTATCTCAAGTGAAACAGAGCACAAGATGGGTTGAATGTATAGAACCAGAAGGACAGAGAGAAAAATTAGAGCCATATGTGGCTAATATAGCTATGAATTTATGGGGCTGTGATTTATTCCAACAATAGAATACCCAGATTAACATTCTTTCAACCTCAGAAACAAACCATAAACTAACACATGTTTCTGAGAGAGACATTAGGAGGTATTATGAAGAGCAGTCACTGGCCATCCAGATTGTACAAGAACAGGGCACAACAACTGCTGATCTTTCAAAGATATCANTAACTCTAACTTTAAAATGATTAACAGACAAACCTGTATGGGTTCAGCAATAGCCTTTAACAACAGAGAAACTTTGGGCTTTAGAAGAGCTGGTACAACAGCAGTTAAATGCTCAGCATATTGAAGAATCAACCAGCCCTTGGAATTCTCCTGTATTTGTTATTAAAAAGAAATGTGATAAATGGAAAATGGTAACAGATGTAAGAGCAATTAACAAAGTAATTCAGCCAATGGGCTCTCCACAATCTGGAATTCCTTCNCCTAAAGGATGGCCTCTTATAGTTATCAATTTAAAGACTATTTCTTCCCAATACTCTTACAAGAAAAAGATAGAGAAAGATTTGCCTTCATGGTGCCTATTTATAACAATTCTCAGCCAGTTAAGAGATATCAATGGAGGATTCTCCCACAGGGAACATCAAATAGCTCAACCATAGGCAAATATTTTGTATGACAGCCTTTGGAAGTAATACTTACACAGTTTCCTAAATCTATAATTTATCATTACATGGATGATATTTTACTAGCTGATTCAAACACAGATACTTTAGAAAAAATGTTTGAAGAAGTAAAGAAAATTTTGCCTTGTTGGGGAATACAAATTGTTTCTGAAAAGATACAGAGGATATTCTATTAATTATTTAGGATATAAAATAGGTCTACAAACAATTAGACCCCAAAAGGTGCAAATTAGGAGAGATCAATTATGGACTCTTAATGACTTTCAAAGATTATTTGGAGACATTTCCCATCTATAAACTGTTGTTGGCATAAAAAAATGATGAACTTAGTAGTTTGTTCAAAACCTTAGAAGGTGACAAGGACTTAAATAGTACAGGATAATTATCAGCTGAAGGTGAGAAAGAATTGACCTTGATGGAAACGAAAGTACTGGAAGGATATGTGGATCTTGTGGATCCAAAGCTTGATTGTATTTTAGTTATTTTACNCTCTAAGCATTTGCCTACAGGAATTTTAATGCAGAGGGAAGATATTATCATGAAATGGATATTTCTACCAAATAAATAGAGTTAAAAATTAAAAACTTATGTGGAAAAGATCTCTGACTTCATTTGCAAAGGGAAATTGAGACTTCATCAATTAGCAGGAATAGACCCAGTAGAAATTGTAGTACCTTTAACTAAGGATGACATTGACAAATTATGGGCAGTAAGTGAACCTTGGCAAAGAGGTTGCAGTAATTTTTTGGGAGATATTAACAGCAAATATCCCAAAAGTGATAGAACTCAGCTTATAAAGAGAGCTGATTGGATTCTGTCTCATATTATATAAGAAACACCCATATCATGGAGCCCATACATTTCATACAGAAGCAAGCAAATAAAGGAAAGACAGGTTACNAATCAGAGAATTTAAGTAAAGTGGTTCAAAGTCCTTATAATTTGGTTCAAAATTTCGAATTGTATGCATTTCTGTTGTTAATAATGGATTTTTCAGAACCTCTCAAAACAGTTACTGACTCTCAGTATGGTGAAAGAGTAGACTCACATATTGAGACTGTAGAATTTATCCCTAATGAGTCAGAATTAACTTTTTTATTTATTCAGTTACAAGATATAATCATGAATGGGAAGGATTCCTTATATATAACTAACATCTGATGCCGTATGGGTCTGCTAAGCCCTCTAGCACAAGGTAATGATGAGATTGATAAACTATTGATAGAAAATGTGCTGTAGGCCTTAGAATTTCATTAAAAAATGTCATGTCAATAGTCAAGGTTTAAAAAAGGATTTTTCCATAACCTGGCAACAAACCAAGGAAATTATAAGAAAATGTTCTACTTTTTTTTTTTATAATCAAACTCAACTACCAGCAGGATGTAACCCGAAGGGTACTCAAAGTAATGAAATCTGGTAGATGGATGTGTTTCATTTTGCAGAATTTAGAAAATTGAAATATATACACCACACCATTGATCGTTGATACCTATTCAGGATTTCAACGGGCAAATGCTCTAAGGTCTGAATAAGCTGATTCATTAAGCATGCATTTGCTAGAAGTTATGGCCATCATGTGTATACCTGCACAAATTAATACTGACAATGCTTCAGCATATGTCTTTGGTAAAATAAAACAGTTTTTTTGCTTATTACAATATAAAGCATATTACAGGTATGCCACATAATCCTACAGGCCAAGCAATCATAGAAAGATCAAATTGAACTCTAAAGGATATGTTAAATCAACAGAAAGAGGTAACAAAATCCCCCAGAAATAGATTACGTAATGCTTTATTAACTTTGAATTTTCTCAATGCTAATTAGAAAGGAAAAGCAGCTGCAGAGAGACACTGGATAATAGAAAGAACTACAGAATTAAATCAGCTTATATACTTTAAGGATGTACGGACCTCAGAATGGAAACCAAGGTATATCTTACATTGGAGATGAGGTTTGGCTTTCATTTCTACAGGAGAAGAAAAGCTATGGATACCATCATAATTGATAAAGGTCTAATATGAACAAGAGAGACCTCTTAATTAGAAGAGGTGATAGTTCAATCAATTCATCAATCAGCATGACCATCCAATTTAAAATTAACTTACACAACTAATAAATGCTTTTCATTTTATCAGATATCACTTGCCAAAAAGGAACCTCCCCAAAGTTAGGGTTGGTGAATAGTTTTTGTTTTTGTCTTTCAGGAGAATGAAAGCTAAGAAATCTGAAGAACACTGGACAAATGAGCCATCTGAAGAAAAAGGACAATCATCCAGGAAAAAAAAATGTCCCAAGAAAAAGTAAATTGGCTTACTGGTATATGACATATAAAATTTCATACATTTGCCTAAATGTTTGTTTCTGCTCTTCTGTACAGACATATAACACAAATGGTCTCTATGTAGTCCCAGTTCAATTAAAAAATTAAAGTTGGCTTTGGAGTTGGAGAATGGCTGTCTTCTTCTCTAAACCCAAGCATGTTTGTTAAAAGGAAAATTCAATATCTTTGTGTCATGTCAGAAGAGTCATCTGATATGGGACAGAAGAAAACCAAAATTAAGGGACTATTTTATTGCCACTACTTTAAATTCTTTGGTTCTATCTTGATTCTTTAAACTTTTCCTAAGTTATGAATTTTATGTCAAAATTTGTAAGATATACATATATATATATATCCCCTTTTGTTATGATATTAATGGTCATATAGAGAACTAATTCTATAAAAAGGCTTCATTTAGCTGCCTATATATAAGTGTTTTTGTGTTGTAGTCTCCATCAGTTTTCTGCAGAGAATCATGACCAGGCCTAACAGCAAATCTAAAGTCTCAAAAAAGATGATAGGGCCCCACAACGATGGTTCCACATGAACAATAATAATACCACTAAGCTGACAAAGATCAATCAAAGGTCAGCTTTGGTACAAACTGCTCAGGACAATTCCAAGATGGCAAGCTAAGATGATCCAACCTCACAGACCACTTGAGCAAGGACTTGAGATAAGCCCTGCATTTTTACATTATGCAGAGACTCGACAACAAATGATACAACTACCATTCCCAGGACTTGACAATTAAATCAAAAATTTTCTTTTCAGGATCCCCTAAAGATGCCTTTGCCCCCAAACAGCAGGATGTAATTTTAAGATCACAAATCCACATTTCCAAGAGGTGGGGCTAATGATTTTTGGTCTTTCAATGGGTTTTGGGTTTGGGATAATTGTCATTGTATAGGATGCTTGGTTACAAGTTCTTATTGTTAATGGTCAGAAAAAAAGCTAAACAAAGGAGATTAGAAGGTTCTTGTTTGAAAAAAAAGGAAGAAAAGAAAAAAGAAGGATATAAATAAGAGGTAGATAATTGAATCTACTCTGAAAAGAAAAAAGGGAGAATATTGATATGATAAAGATAAAAAAGGTAGGTTATTGAATCTACTTTTAAAAGGCAACTACTAGTTTTAAATATTTTACATTGGATTGGATTTTTGTATATTGTATACAAATTATATATATTGATACAAATTTGAAATTGATTTTGGTAGAAAATACTGTACATATCTTTCTAATCTTGTTCAAGGCATTGTACCTATACAGTTTATTTAACAATGTAATGCAAATTGCTAATCCTTCAAAGTTATTATTACTAAGTAATTAGGATGTAAATAAATGAACATTAGTAGTTAATCATTACAATTGAACTTCTAGCCATATTAGGTATGTTTTCAAGGTTAAGCTGAGATATATTTAGATAGACAGGTCATCTTTAAACCCTTCAAAGAACTACAGAATATGGCATTTAAAAATTTTTAATTGTATAGATTTTTTTCTTTTTTTTATGACCATGAGACATGTCTGTTCCTAGCAGTACCAATCTACTTCAAAGAAGATATGGGCATTGAAGAATCTCCACATTGAGTTAACTTTTGCTGTGGCAAAAGTTAGTTACTGGGCAAGAAAGTGCCCTCTTGACTGCTGACAGTATGCTATCCAAAATGGACAAGCAGGACAAAAATAAGTGCTACCAATCCTTGTCAAGACAAGTGTGGTTGCAGCTTTTGCAACAGGTGTACTCTGAGGCCAGGACAATATGGTACCATCACTAAAGTGGTTTTGTCATCCAGAAAACGTATAGAGCTCCTTCCTTTGAAGGCTGCTGAGCAAGCAGTGGACCAGTGGCTCCTGGTGTGCCATGGAGCAGTAGCTAGAACAGTTATTCTTGGAGGAGCAACTAGGGTGATGGAGTCTAACCTTTCAATGGCATTTAATAAAGGAGAGGAAGCCACTCATAAGCTGAGAAGAATGGGAAGCCAAATTCCAAAAACACCACCAATTTCCAGAATTTAAAATCCTGAATTATGACNACAATGGCAGAATTCAAGTTTATCTGCTACTTGGAATACTCACACCAAATGTGGGGTCGAGCTATAGGACTTGTGTACATCCTGCTTTACAAATGAGTCTATCAGATATGCTAAGCCTGTAGGCCAAAGATGATGCCCCAATGTTGCAGAGAAACCTTGGGTGACTGTCCAGGCAGCTGGCTGTTTCTGTCATAACTCACATTTTTTTGTAAGTCACTTGTTTGCACTTCCTATTTTACTAGGTAATATTATTTCCTTCTCAGGTATTTGAGCAAGTTGAAGATTAGACAGTTATAGTTTTCCTTGTTAACAATTTCAGAAAAGAAACTCACTAAGAGGTGTAAAGTATATAAATTAGAAAGACATCTTAAGATAGTCTTTTGTTGGTAATATAAATTAGGATAAAAAGTGAATTAAGTACATTTTGGACTTCATTTATTCTTATTATTCTTAGATTTATTCCTTTCACAGTGTCCCATATTTGCTTGATATTTTTGTGCCTGGACATTTTAGATTAACTATTTTCTTTCATTGAGGTGTCCATCTCACCTATCTGTGGTTCTTTNTTCCATCTCTTTTATTCTGTTGATGAGTCTTGCCTCTGTTTTTCCATTGGAGTAAAATTTTCATTTCCTAGATTTCCTACAGTTTGGATTTTCTTTACTGATTCTGTTTTCTTGTTCTGGTCTTGAATTGTTTTATATTTGTGTTTTCACAGATTTCTTTAATGAATTTATTCATTTCCTTTTCTAGGACCTCTATCATATCCGTAAAGGCTTTCTCAGTTTCTTTGTATTATACTTCAGACATTCTGCAATTCTCAGGGCCTATTGTGGTAATGCTGCTGGGCTTCAGTGGAGACATATTGTTCTAGCTGTTATTGTTCATGGTTTTACATTGGCATTAGGCATCTGGGTTTAGAAAGATTGTAATTCTAGGTGCTGATATCTGGTCTTTTCTTTGTTGGTAGATGTTTTATTTCTTGGTATCTGTTGCCCTCTCTGGTTGTTAGATAATTGTGGTGGTTGTGTATTGCCTTGTAGGAAATTTCTTCTTGCATTCTCCTGGGTGAGGCCACTAAGGGGTTCCTGGTAAAAAGTGTTTCTAGGTCTAGGGAGCTAACACTTAGGAATGGGGATGGGCTTGGGGAGGATACTTAAGGGAATCTACCAGTGGGAGGAAGGCAGAGTCTACTCTCAGGATCTACTTGGTCTCCTGACAATGAGGGCAGAGAGACTTTGGAGGCTGCATCAAGCAGTCTGCTACAGAAACAGTGACCAGACTAGGGAATTATATATGGAGGAGAGGAAGGAAAGTGAAGTCCTGAAGCTCACTTACCTGCTCTGCTGGCCTACTCACTTCTCTGGCAGGCTTGGCTGTCTGGTTTCCAGAGAATGCTTGCTGGAGTCAGGGGCTGGGATAAAGGAGTGTGTTGAGGGAAAAAAGTTTGAGAAGAAGAACTTTGTAATCCACTGAAGATGGGGGCAGAGAAGAAAAGGAGGATGCAGGAGATGGTCTGCTATAAACTTAGGGATGAGGCTGAGGAAGTGGATTTGGAGGAGAGGAAAGAGAGATTAAGGTCTGCAGTTAGGCTATTGCTTCCCTGTCTGGAGTGACCTATAGGTTCCCAGGTAGTGCCTGCTNGAGTTGGGGACTGTTATAAAGAAATGACTGTAAGGAAGGAAGTTTACAAGGAAAGATCTGTGTGATCCACTGGAGATAGGGGGGCAGGTAGGGTCTAGAGGAAGCTTCAGTAGGTGGTCTACAAATCTGGGAATGAGACTAGGGGGTTGGATTTGGAGGAATGGAGGAAGAGATGAAGATTTCCAGTTAGTCTATCTGCTTCCCTGGCCAAAGTGGCCAGTGGGTTCAGAGTGAAGATATGTTTCATTACAAGATCTTTATCTTTGGAAATTGACAAAAAAGAATGTATTTAACATTTTAGAAGTCACATATTGATGAAGTTTAGGGTCTGCATTGATATTGATGCATAAACTAGAAATTAATGTATGGAGAATGATTATGTTATTTCTGAATTTTATTTATGATTGGTGATCTAGATAACTAAATCACGTTCAGTGTAAGTAAAGTCTGTAAGTATGACTAGCATCAAATAGTGTGTCTACACAGAATGATTTTTGGGTAGTGGAATGGTCAATATGTGAAATTACCCCTGCATATAATAGACAATGGAGGCATAATGCACTATGTATTTGTATGGCCTCTGAGATGAATAGATATGCCTGATTTTTTAGTTCACTTCTTACTTTGAATCCCATGATAAAATCCACATCTGAGATTTCAAATTGCTTTCTGACATATGCCTGGGACAAAATATTCCCAGAACAATTGTGCCATGAACATAAATGGAATCACTATCCTGAGGCAGGAATAGATGATGTTGAAAATATATTTTCTAACTTGTGGTTCCCATTCAATGTGAATCTCAGATGTAAAGCCTTTGGGCAGATTGTTCTGTATTCCTCTAAGGATGGTGGGACAGAGTCAGAAAAAAGGAATTGGGGGAGTTTGTGGTAAAATTGAATTGGCAGGACTTATGACCAATTTGAGTTGCCTCAACAACAAGTCAGCAACAATAATAAAAAGAGACACACATGTGTACATGGNTAAATGATTGGAGTGTATCCATGTAATTTACACATGTAATCTCTCTCAGGCTTAGTACATGGCAGACATGTAAAAGGTATGCACTTTGAATATTTTCTTCCTACTGCTGAAGCTTTCTCTTGACTTGTACAGCTTTCCGGAAGCCAGCTACTTTTGGAGAATAAATCACAATGAAAATCTCGATGGTGACATGGGAAGAGACTGAGGTTTCATCCTTTTCAAAATATCTGCATATCTAGAGGAAGATTACCTCAAGGTGTTGCTGGATTTGCTGTGAGTGCCTGAGCTGTGTATTCATTTTCTCTTTCTAGTACTTTAATTTAGCTGGAAAACAGGCACTGTGTGGCTCTCTTGTTTTCCCACCCACATCACTTAGGAAACACTTGAAATTTGGTTTGTTGTTTTTTTCCCTGCTTCAAATGGATCACAGTTTATTTCATTTTCTTTCTTTTAGACTTCCACAGGATTTAAGAGAGACAGAACTCACTAGTTTTCTTCATTAGATCCCACCCTTCTTGAGAGTTGTCATTGCATGGATGGGGTACAGTTATCTCACTTAGAAACACAATTCAAACCACTGGAATTAGTTTAATGTTAAAAGACTGCAACAAAATGTCCCCTCAAGTGTCTGCCATGAGCATGAAATACATAAATCCTGAAAAAGAGGAGCTCATTTACATTTGTTTGCTAGCTTTGGATAGATGTATCCATACATATTACTTATTCTTTCAAACAATTTGCATGAAAAGANATCATGGCATTTATGTTCCACAGCTTCTTGAGATGAGATTCACTTTAGTTATCAGAAGACTGTCCACTGTGAGATTTCCATCACTTTTGTTTTCCATTTTATTGTCCCTTGTCTGAAATATCACAATCACTCATTGTGGTATTCTCAGTGTCAAGTATTTGGTGAATATTCTATTTAAAAATGAAAATAAATTATACAGTCAGTAGATTCCTGCTGAATACTTGTATTTCTGCTAAAACAGGAGATGTCAATGAAAGAAGTGACAGCTGTCTACCTTTGAGTACCCTGTGTCATAGGTGACAACATTTGAGAGCAAGGATGAACATTACAAATTGTATTATCTTTTTCACTGCTGAATATACTTATATATTAATTAAAATGTTTTCATTTTATTAGTTCTTCCACATATAATATATTATTTTTTTCTTTGGTAATTTTACATAATGTACACTCAAATTTTGTAAATATTCCACTGTGTACACTCTAATTCCAATGGCTGCTACAAACATTTCTTATGCCAGATGTGAAGGATCTACCCTTTAGCTTATTTGAGTTCTCTTCTCCATCCCTAAAAGTAGATAATCTTGTTAAAGACATGTATGATTAGGGGTTACAGAATCCATTCACTAGACATGCTGTGGTATAACATAACTTTGACAGAAATTTTCTCTTCATCTCTGAATGCACCATTGCAATAAATGCAGAGAAACAGAAACAACAGATTTGAGATGTCTTGGTCATGTGATAAATAACCCAGATGATAAATAAATANATTTTAGCATCTTAGACAGGAGATAAATAAATAGGACTAAACAAACAATGGAAGATTGTGGTGAGTTAGAATTGACAAGTTCATCGCCAATGAATGTTTACCCAAATTACTAAAATGATGCTACCAAACATCATTTTTAGTACAGGGAATGATAATTAAAGTGTTAAAGTGGATATATTTAGGGTGAAATTTTATATATATAAAATTTATATATATATATAATATATATAATTTATATATATATAGTTGTTGTTTATGAATATATTTTTGGAAGAAAACAAATAGAACAGTTTTGAAATTGCCCATGTTACTGCTTTTTTTTGTATTCAACCTCAATTCCTTTCTGCAAAGATGGAGAATACATTTACTTTAAACATTCCTTTGAATCAGTTACATACTGTAACTGGTAGGCATACTGTTGGAAAATTTTAGCTTAAATCTATTCTTCTAAAATTTCATACATTCCTATATCAGATTCTGATTACTCTTACCCACTCCTATTCTATCTTATATCTTTACCATTTCTGTCACCCCATGTCTCTTCTCAAGAACTCTTGTTTCATATTTATGTTTTTCTTTCATTTTACTGTATTTAACCAGGGCCATATGTTTAACCATTNGTTTGGAACTATAACTAAGAAGCTGGTGTGATCATCAGTTGGTACACAACTGGAAGGAATTATTAGCCTTTCCTCATTTATAGCCAATACTTCAACATGGAGTCACTGAGCCTTGTGGGCTCCTCTCTGATCCCTTATTGACAACTGACCACAGGCCTATCCCTGTACAATCTCTCTAAAGACAACCACAGCATCTGTGAGAACATGATTGTGATGCCTATGTCATGATAGGAAGATACCATTCCATCATCCTTCTCCTTTCTTCTGAATCTTAAATTCTCTCTGTCCTATTTTCTGTGATGTCCCTTGAGTCTTATAGGGTGTGTATAAACTAGGAGTGAACACTTAACCATCACCTATTCTCTGTATATTTTGCAGGACTCAGCATCTGCCCTTGTTCATAGCTTCTCTGTTTAAGGCAGATGTGTTTCTATTTCCATTTCTTTGCTTTTCTTTTTGATATGGAGTCTCAGTATATATCTCCACCAGGCTAGGAACTCGTAATATAGATCAGGTGGGCTCAAAACTCACAAAAATCTGCTTGAATCTCCCTCCCAAATGCTGGATTAAAGGTATGGGTCACCATGCCTGGTTTGTTTGTATTTATTGACTTTGTCTAACACATTGTTCATTCACATTAATAGATTTCATTGAAGCATTTGTATATATGTATGTAATACATATAATCATAAGCACCTTAACTGCCCCTTCTTCCACTTCTTCTTTCCCTCTCTCAGTTGTCCCCTCAATACAGCCTAGTCAAACCTGTATTACCATGTGGTAATTTTTTCCTCTTCTAGCTTCCTTATATGAGGGAAAAAATGTGATACTTGTTTTTCTGGTTCTGGATCATTTACATAATTGGCTAACCCCCCAATTATGCTCAGATGACTGGGTTTTACTTGTCATAATATTTGGATACAGAACATAGCATTTTGCCAAATTTCTTTATCCAGGCATTGTTGAAAGCTGCTCATGTTGATTATACTCCCTAGAGGGGAGAGTGCAACAGTAAAAAGGAGTATGTGGGTGCTTTTTATGCATTCCTTTTTTGGTGCTCTTTTAGGTACTATCTAGTATTGATATTGCTTCACTGTATACTGGTTTTAGTTTTATTTTCTTAGAAACAACAGTAGAGTATGGACAACAACCAGAAATAACTGATGTTATGCTCAAAACATGTAAAGGATGCACTTTCCTGGATGTCTTCACTTGTATTTGTAATACTTTTTTAGTTAATACTAATTTTAAGGACAACAAAATGGTGCAGTGTCTAAAGTGCTGTCTAGCATGAGGACTGGAGTTCAGATCCCCAGAACTGATATAAATGCTGAGTGGGTGTGGCAGCCATCTGTATAATTCTAGCCTCAGAGACAGAGGCAGGGCATTCCAGAAAGTTGGCTATAAAGTGTAGCCCTGGATCTGACTGATGGACACCAAATGTATCAAATAATTGGTACAAGTGATAGAGGATAATTCCAGGCATCAAATTTGGGAATCTATATGAATGAATAACTTTTAAAACATGCACCCACAATCATACAAAACATGTCCAGATACACTAAAATATAGAGAAAATGAAAAAATGTAGAAGTGAATAATCCTTACAAAACAGCAATGGTTTCATCTTGATGAAGTAGAATTTCAATGCTGCTTTGAATTACCTTTCTTAACTGCTAAATATTTTGAATTCTTCTCAGAAATTTATTAGTTGTTTGTACTTTTATTGAAATGTATGCATCCTTCTTTCTCTACTTACTGATGATTCCTTGTGTTTTGTTCATAACTATTTTCTTCTTGTGATATTCTGGATATTTGTCCTTTATAAGTTGAATAACCAGTAAAAATAAATAAATAAATAACATCATTCTGTTGGATGTCTATTCTCTCTCCTCAATGTTTCCTTTCTTTGCATAATTTCCCTAACCTAATATGAACACATACAATAAATCTGTTAAATTCTTGAGGTTTAATTCCTTGTCACAATGAGAAAAGTTTGTCTTTGTCAATATGCAGAAATATTTCCCTCATGGTTTCTTCTAAGCATTAAATAGATTAATACATAAATTGAGATTTAAAGACATTTTCAATTGATTTGAGCTTTGAAAAATTTTATTAATTACTTATACAAAACTAAATTAATGTAATTTTTATTTTATATAATATACATTAAATTTTTATTTAAATTTTTTCACATAATGTATTTTGATTACATTCTTTTTCCCTTTGACTCTTCCCTGACCTTTCTAACCTCCTCAGTAACCAACATCATGTTCTTTCTTTCTCTTTCTCTACCAACCCCTCCCAATGCCCCCAAACAAAAATCAAAACAAACAAACAAACCAAAGAAAATAAAAGAAAACCAACAGAACAAAATTATGAAAACAAAACAAAGCCACACAAAAACCCCGATGTAGTCTCTTTTATGTTGTCCAGCTACTCCTCGGTATAGGACCTGCCCTGAAATGCAGCTGATATACCAAGTGACACTCCAATGGAGAAAATTTATTTTTATTTCCCAACAGGTCTTGATTTCAGATAGCTTCTTGATTAGGGATAGGACATTTATCACCTTTCCTTTCTTAATGCTGTAATTTTGTCTGTGCAGGTTTTGGGCATACTTTCACAGTCTCTGTGAGGTTATCCCTATCAGTCCTCCTACATCTGGAGGTGGTTGTTTCCTTATGTAGGTACAGCTGTGTATGAATAGCTATTCAATTTTCATTGCACCATTTGCTGAAGTGGTTAGTTATTTTATCATTTTAATATGGCTCCCTTTAATTCTATGAGATTGTCTAGAAACTAAAAAATCTGTTTTCTAACTTTTCTCAGTAGATAAAAAGATACATATTAATTCTAAAAATTTAATTCTATTTTATTAAAGCATGAAGGTTTCATTCCTTAGACCCTGAAGTCTTATAAGATGATTTATATATGATTTCTTTTCTCTATAAACCCTCTTTATATTGATATAACAAAGTTTTTGATCACTTTAGTTTTTCTACTCTTAATATGCAATTTTTTTACATTTTAGGAAACTAAAATCAAATAAAGTATCTAGACATTTTTCCATCATTTTTTAATTCAGTTTATTAATTTGATGTCAAAATGTCCTCCTACATTGAAAGTTAAAAAAATATATAAAAAGACAAAGTCATCATCAGGGATTATTAAAAGACCACACATAGGAACCAACTCCCAAACATTCTAGATTAGGAGGAACAGGTGGGACCAAAAAATTAGCAATTCTGCCAGATGGCACCAAAAACTCTTTACCGCACATGCATCTTCCAGTTTTTTTATTTCACGTATATGAGACAGGTAACAATGTAAAGGCTCTTATGAAACTTATAAAAACTAAATTCAAGATGGTGCACTTATTCTGAAACTACACTTCCAACAGAGAGAAATTGTTACACCAAAATATACTTACATTTATGGAATAATATCGGGCTCAAAAAGCTTTACTTCACCAGGAGCAAAGGTCCTTCTCATATTTTTGTTTTCATCACAAACTAGTAGATAGAATATGTACTTAATTAAGCTCAGGAAAGAAATGAATGGAACAGAAATTAAGGAAACAGTAACAGGAATAAAAAATGATGAGAGAATTCCTTGAAAAGATAAGCAACTGGATTAACCATTAAAATTAAGTGAAATAAAAAGATAGAAGAATAAAATCAACAATATGAAAGGAAGAAAGGAAAAAAGAAAGTAAAGAAGGAAAAAGGAAGAAAGAAAGGAAGAGGGAAATTTTACAACAGATAACAATGAAATTCAGAAAACCACATAAACATCTGAAAATCTGCATTATGACAGATTAGGAAATCTGAAAATAATTGATGGATCTCTTGATGCATATGACCTACAAAAGTTGAACAAAATGAGATCATTAATTTTTTTATTTACTGATTTTGTTTTATTAATTTTTATAGCAACTACAGATCCCCCTCTTATCCCTCCTCTCACTTCCCTCTATTGTCCCCCACCGTTCATCCCCCTCTACAACAGGTAAGCCCCTTTTGCTCTCAGTCCCTTCTGCTGTTGTCTCATATCTATCTAGTTCTTTCCATCTCTGTCCTCATCTTTGTTCTTCTAAATCACTTCCCCAAGTGCTGTGATGAAATATATATATATATATATATATATATATATATATATATATATATATATATATATAACAATATATATATAACAATTCTTTGGTAAAGCAATGTGAATCTTGAAGTTTTCAGGGATACACAGAGAGAGAGATGATAAGGATCCACATATAAAGCATTAATTCTCAGCTTCCAATTACAACCCAAAAGGGGAGTGACTAAAGGAGAGTTCTCTGGTACGGTCATATAAAGGCTAAGATCAATTAGGAAACTCTAAAAAGTAATTCATGTGCTCAAATTATAATCGAGAATTAGCTAGGTGGAATGTTAGGAGTCAATAAGTCACAAGAAAAGTAAAACTGTCTTTAGCGCTGTTCCCTCTCCTTGCTGGTCCTAGCTGCAGCTGCTTCTGGTAGGGGAGGGGAACATATGCTGGGTTGCTAAACAACCTAGGTCAGAACATGTAACATTTGGTTAGTAAAAGCACCTTCGCTGGGAGTAATTGCTGAGTAGAAAATCTAGGAATAGCACCTGGCTGATGAGGAAATAAAACTTAATTTTAACAAGAAACAAAGCTTGGCACCTATCATTCACCTGGCCTTGTCAGAAATTTCCTGTGGTCAGTGGGAAATAACTATCTTAACTCTGTAAAACATTATGCCAGGAATGTGAGCAGTAAATCTCTTAAGTTAGAGTCTTGTGTAAATAATCCAGGGTGAAGGTAAGGAGTTGAGAATTTAATTGCTAGTGGTTATTTTTTCTTATCTGTAAGTGAGATGAGCTAATGCTTATCTGTTTTTGTCCTTGGATAAAAAGGTATCATAGCTGAAATACTTTTGTCTAGAGAATGGTCCTGGCCAGATTTACATTAATGAAAAATAAACACAGCTGGGGACAGTTATCCAATTACCCCAAATGCATAAGGAGAGTTGTGTCCAAGGTTGAGATGCAATGATGAGACTACATGTACACATAACCTGGAAATGCTTGGTAAGTGGGGAGAATCATAGCTGTTATTGCACAAGAAGTTTACAACAAGAGACATCCAATTCATTCAAAAGGCAGTAATTCCATAATGCTTTGCTTGATGGTTTTCTTGAACAGAACTAATTCTGATAGGTTGACCTTCTGAACTCTAGTTGTCACTGCTGTATACTCCCATGGACTTTTGCTACCAGTGGCTCTCAATATTCTTTATTGCCTCTATTTCAGTTTTCAAGTCTTGAGCAGCTTCCTTCACCTGTTTGATTGCTTTTTCTTGATTTTCTTGGCTTTCTTTTAGGAATATGTTGATTTCTTCCATTTTTTTTTTGCTTGTCTTTTCCTTGATTTCTTAAAGGGAATTTTTCATTTCCTCTCTAAAGGCCTCTATCATCTTCTTGAAGTCATATTTTAAGGTTGTTTTCTTATGCTTTTTCTACATTGGGATTTTCAGGTATTGTTGATGCTGAACCACTAGGTTCTGGTGGTACCATATTGCTCTTTATGTTGTTGAATATATTCTTGCATGGGTGTCTACTCATCTCTCTCTATCCAATCAGTGCAAATGGTGTCTGTGTCTCAGGGAGCCACTCTTTGTCCAGTAGGCACTCTTTGTCCAATCAGAGCTGGTGGAGTCTGTATTTCAGGGAGCAACTGCAGTCCCAAAGTATGAGTTGCTTTGGGGGATGGAATGCAGCATGTAGGTTACAGAGTCTGGTGGAGTTGGTGGTGGTCAGGGCTGCCTGCAGGAGCCCTGCCTGCTGGCCTGCAACTGGGGCTGCAATGGGTGGGAGTATGGGGACACTGGTTGTATGCCTGGGCCTAAAGCCTAGAGGCTGGAGTGATTGGATAGGAGAACAATGACTTATCTCTTGGTCAAATCAGAACTGCAGAGTCTTTGTCTCATAGAGCAACTGTGGTCTTGGAAGATTGGTGGGTTTGGCGGGTGGAGTGTGCCTTGTAGGTTACAGGGTCTAGTGGGGGTGGGTGGTGGTCAAGCTTGCCTGCAGGAGACCTGCCTCTGGCCTGCAGCTAGGGCTGCAATTTGTGGGGATTTCAAGATAATTAAGTTACATGACAAACACTGACATAGAAACAGTATTAAGAAACATTTCTAGTGTCTGATATTTATTGAGAATGTTTATTCCAGAATCAAGACATGAAATGTATGTTATGAGTGTGCTTCTGATTCATCAATAGAATAAGGTCATTTCACTACATTTTATTGTGAATAGGAAAGGTAAAGTACTTTAAATACTTTCACAATGACAAAATTGTATTCATAAGTGGTCCACCTTTATGAGTTTTAAAATACTTATTAGTTCCTAAAAGCCTCATCCCTGAAGGGAGATTATATCAACATAGTAATTTAGGGGATAAATATTATTAATATACAATATTCATTGTATTTGATTTGATGATTATCATGTTTATA
>LZPO01088638.1:0-13502 GCA_001675575.1 Neotoma lepida | reverse complement strand
GAGACAGGGTTTCTCTGTGTAGCTTTGGCGGCACCTTTCCTGGAGCTCACTCGGTAGCCCAGGCTGGCCTCAAACTCACAGAGATCCGCCTGCCTCTGCCTCCCGAGTGCTGGGATGAAAGGCGTGTGCCACCACTGCCCAGCAAAAGAGTGGTTTTTTAAAGAGTTTCCTTTTCAAAAAGGAAAAACCTGAGATGAGTTTTCCCCTTGTTTAAGGTTTCATACAGCTTTCTTGAGAAATGAAGTGGTTTTCAACATGTAAAATCTTTCATGATTTCACAATAAGATTTGTGCCCAGCATGGTATATGTTAACACTCTTTAAGCAAGGGACCCTCTGCGTTTCACAACCCACATAACATAACTTCTCCTCTCATCTATGTTAGGTTGTTTTTTTCAGCTTAAATTTTACATATCCACAAAAATTTGTGGTTAAGCCTTGCCTTCCCTGGATGTACCAAAATATCTCATTTAAAACTCTAAAGATATTTTTCTATTGGTAAGCACAATTGTCTTCCAATGTCTCCTTAATACTTATATTTTTTGCATTTGGGTTTTTATATATTTTTATGTCTTCTTCATCCATACATGATATACAAATATATGACAGTTTAAAAGAAAGAGAATAATAAGCATATGTTACTTAACTGAACATATATATGTTTATATGTCGAAGATACATATATGCATATGTGTTTATCCATAGACATATCTTCATAGAAATATAAATAGAATAAACATATATACATAGATAATTTGTGAATATACATGTGCCTACATGTGCACATAGAATGTTCCCAATCATACAATTACAAGAAAGTGTGAACTGTTAAATTGCTTCCTAAATTAATAAAACTACTTTTTATTACTAATTATGAGTTCATATTATTTCATGTAGGTTCCTATTCTTGCTATTTAGCTGTCATTTTGTTCAGTTCTGAGGTTTCTGTTTCCTTTGTAATTGCTGGTACATCATCTGTTGCATAATATTCTTCAGTTTTCTGTTCCAGTTTTCAACACTTTTTCTTACAAAATAAACTCAGTTTATTCACATCTGGGATCAAGATCAAACAATATGAAGCACTCTGTGTGTGTGTGTGTGTGTGTGTGTGTGTCCTGTGTGTATGTGTGTGTGTCCTGTATGTATGTGTGTATGTGTGTGTGTCCTGTGTGTGTATGTGTGTGTATCCTGTGTGTGTGTGCTGTGTGTATGTGTGTGTGTATATATGTGTGTCCTGTGTGTTTGTGTGAGTCTGTGTGTATGTGTTTGTGTGTGTGTGAGTGTGTGTGAGTGTGTGTGTGTATGTGTGTGTCCTGTGTGTGTGTGTATTTGTGTGTCCTGTGTGTTTGTGTGAGTCTGTGTATATGTGTTTGTGTGTGTGTGTGTGTGTGTGTGTGTGTGTGCGTGTGTGTGAGTGTGTGTGTCTCCAGAAGCTTTTTGGTCCTTACTCACCTCCTAAAGTTTTCATGTGTTCTCCTTGTTGTATCTCTGACTTTCCTAAAGCCTGGCTCCAGCATTGTCAACATTCCCTTTATCTCCATAACTCCATTTTTATTAGTTATTTTCTCACACCTGAATCAGTCTTGACTTTTCACTTGTACAAGATGTTTTTAGCCAGTTGAATTTATTTCTTCAGCTATTTTGGTTTGGCAATATGTACTATTGAAGGGTTTTAAAAACTTTGTTTCTTCATCCACTCTACATTTAACATTAATTCATATTACTTTCTCTCCAATTTTAATCCCATTCCTCTGTGATCAGTTATTTTTGGAAGGTCATACTATGTGCTTAAAGTCAAGCTCTGGAGATTAATTAACACAGGCAATGACAGGGTCTATCTCTTTACAAAGCTGTCTATGCTACTATTTTGATGTTCTGCTTTACTGGTTCTCTCTCTTTGCAGCTTTTTTCCAATCCTAACACCACAAACATTTACCACTCTTCTCTGGGTTTCTTTAGACACAATTTTTTTTGTTTTGTTTTTGTTTTTTATTGTTGTTGTTGTTTTTTGAGACAGGGTTTCTCTGTGTAGCTTTGGCACCTTTCCTGGAACTCACTTGGTAGCCCAGGCTGGCCTCAAACTCACAGAGATCCGCCTGCCTCTGCCTCCCGAGTGCTGGGATTAAAGGCTGTGCCACCACCACCTGGCTAGACACAAATTTTAGGTAAGATATTTGGATGATCATTTTTTTTTACTTTCTTTTAGAACATTTGTTGTTAAAATTTTAGTATTAGTCAATGTGTTGACAGTGTATAAAATCCCATTAGAATTTTAATTTGCATTACATTCATGAGTAACCACACTATATACATATCCTTACACATATTTATTAGTTTTTATGGAAATATGCAAATGTTTCTCTCTTAAATGTACATTAAAATCAATTGCCTATCNTTTATTGGGTTCTTTATAAAAATATTTTATGTTCTGAAAGATTCTATTTTGACAGATGTGTTGATCTCCCTACCCAAATTGATCTATTCATTTTTCAATGGTGTATGTTGAAATATTGATGTTTTATTTTTGAGGCAATCCGAATTTTCAGGACTCTAGTAAGTTAACATATTCTCATCCCCAACTTTCAAAGCTGGTTTCCTATAGTTTAGTTCATTTGTGGAGTGTGAAGATTTTAGCAGATAAAGTTTGATAAGATTCATTACATATTAGTTACTGTGGTCAGTAGAAATCTGTTGCTCTTTGTTTTCATCCAAATTAAGACACACTTTTCTTGATAAGTTTTGGACTTCAAAATCCACCAGCCATTCCACACATTGATTGAAGGCATGCACACTAGATCTTGGTACATCTGAGAGGCAGTGGAAACTTTGGGAATTAAGAACTAGCTAGTTATTGCGTATGTTCNTGGTTACTAGGTGTGTTCCCTTAAAGCCTCCCCTCTACCTCTTTACTACCTGGCTGGCCTCAGAAAGGTGAGTGACAATCTCTGCCATGTGCTCCTAGCACCCTGCTATTTTATATTACCATAACACACAGGAGTTGTGTGCATGACTGTTGTAAACTCTGAAACTAATTGCAAATAAATCTCTATTTCTGACAATTACTTGCCACAGATATTTTGCAACAGATAGAAAAATGAGCACCAAACTCAATAATTCAGTAATTCATGAAATCAACTGACACGTCAATGGTGATTATTTTTAACCTTTCTGTTGTGTAGTACTGATACAAGTTTCAATTCTTATAATATTACCCGAATCCTTTGATAACTATAGAAGTTCAGAAACTTTGAAATCAGGTGGTGTAACTCTTGCAATGTGTGTCTCTTTCAAGCCCATTTTTTGTTTAATTTTAGGTTCTTGACACTTTCATGTAGACTTTGAAATACTTGTCACTTTCTGGAAAAAGAACACAGCTAGGATTTGTGAGATTGAGCTGAATTTTGAGATCAAATAGAGAGAACTGACATGCAATCACCTGGATTCTTCAATTGCATTAACTTGGATTACCTTTCAACTAATGCTTATCTGTTTTGGTTCCTTTCCACATGTTTTTATTTTTACATGGTGTATGTAGCCTTTACACATCTCTTACAATAAATATTCCTGACTATTTTATGATTGTTAAGTCAATGCAGCATCCTAATTCTTATTGTTTGTCTATAGGGATAAGTTTATATTCATTGATGATGTTATTCCCTTTGACCTTACTAAATTTTCTTACACTGTATTTTATATCTTCCTTTTGTCACTGCTCATAAAAACATGAAAATTATATTTTTACTGCTAAGTATTGTGACACTTGTATCAGCTTTCATATACCTACTTTAAGAGTTTGAAGAAATTTATTTCTATATCAAATTTGATATGAGCAAGGGACTACGAGATCATGATGGGAGGGTGTGCAGAGATGGCCAACCAAACAAGTGGAGATGCATGAACTATGGACCCATGGCTGAGAAGCCCCGATGAGCCCCTCATCCAGAGACAGATGGAAGCAGATGCAAGATTGATGGCTGGGCACCATGCCGAGCTCCAGGAGTTCAACTGATGGGAGAGAAGAGAGGTTCAATGAACAAGAGACTTTGAGATCATGAAGCCAGCCAAACTGGTGGAAATGCATGAACTGTGGACCAATAACCATGCAGCCCCCCATGGTGCTGAACTGGGCCCCCTGGAGACTTGAGACAGTTATTTGGCTTGAAGTGTCTGAGGGCCCTCAGGTGGTGGGATCAGGAACCGTCCCTGGTGCAGGGGCTGACTTTTTGGAGCCCAGTACCTAAGGTGGGACACCTGGCACAGTCTTGGCACAGGGAGGAGGGTCTTGTCTTGCCTTGGCTGAGAGTGCTAGACTCTGGGGACTCACCATGGGACACCTTGTTTTAGAAGAGGTGGGAATGTGGGTGGGTTGAGGGGGGAGCTGGCAGGGCGGGAGGAGGAAGGAGAGGGGGATCTGAGATTGGTATGTAAAAGGAGTGGAAGATCTTTTTAATTAAAAAATTTAAAAAAGTAAAAAAAAGTAAATTTTTTAAAAAGTATGAGTTTATGTTTACTTTGTCAAATGCCATTTTACTCAATTTTTTTCTATTACAATTATTTTCTTATTTATTTACTCTGTGTGTGTGTGTGTGTGTGTGTGTGTGTGTGTGTGTGTGTGTGTTCCTATCATGGTGCATATGATTCAGTTAATAAAGACATCTTTTACTGACACTGATGATCTGAATTATGTCCTAAGAATTCATATGGTGAAATAAAAGAACAATTCCTACAAGCTGCCCTTTGACCACCAAATGTGAGCTGTGACACATGCCCTTGACAATAAATGCATGAATGTTAAAATTATATATTTTAAAGCATATTTTACTTGGCATGTTTTATTACTTATTCAGTGTTTGATATTATAATTACATAATATCCCCTTCCCCTTCTTCCTTTCAAATCCTCCCAGACACTCCTCTTTGCTTTCTTTCAAATTCATGGCCTACTTTTTTATTAATTGTTGTCACATACATAGATCTACATTATATTCATAAATATTCCTAATGACAACCTGCTTAGTATGTATAAGGTAACTTGTATGTATGTTTTAAGAGCTAACCATTTGGTACTGGATAACTAGTTGGTGTGCTCTTCCCTGGAGAAGGCTTTTTTTCCCACTCTTAGCATTCCTTAGCTGGCTGTGGTTCTTTGTGTAGAGTTGAGNCCTCATGTGCTTTACCCTGTCATTCAAACGCATTTATTGGTGTCATCCTTGCTCAGCTAATGTTTAGGTAGTCATATTAGTGAGTCTTTAGGGACATAGCCTCTGACACTACTAGGAGACACAATCTCACAGCTAGCTACTTGTTCCTCTGGGTCTTATATTCCTACTGAAGCTCCTATGCTGCAATGTTCCCTGAACCATAGGTTCAGAGATTGTCTTGCAGATATGTCATTTGGACTGGACTCTGCAACTCTGTATTTTTATTGGTTGTGGCCTTCTATAGTGGCCCCTGTCTGGTACAAATAGAAGGATCCTTTTGAGCAGTAATGACTACACTTAGCTGTGGGTATGAATTGTGCTGGTTTAGTACAGTAGTGACTATAGGTCCTCTCCCAAGATCCATGGCTTCACTAGCCCTGGCTAGTTGGCAAGGCTTACAGTGTCAAGCATGATCAATTGTCTCTTGTTGAGTGGTTATTAAATCCAATGAGAGAGCTGCTGGTTTAGTAAAGGGTGGTCGTAGGTACTTCTCCAATCCATGACTCACTAGTCCTGGGTAATTGGCTGAGTTTCCAGTATCACACATGATTTCCAGTTTGTTGAGCCAGTATTAAGTCCAATAAGAGATCTGTTGGCTACTGCCAAGTTATGTCTGTCACTACTGCACCTTTTGGTCTATCATGCCATGTTGGCTGCTGTTGTGGTACATAGGCATGGTGCCTGGATAGGATTCTTGGTTGCTTTCCTTTTGGTACCATGAAAGATGATCCTTNGGGAGAAGGCACTCAGGTTAGTTTTGTCCCTGTGGTCCCTGTCTCTTAAGCACATGGTGTCTTCAGCAATAAGGACTTCCCTTTCACCTCTGGAGGATATGGGGCAACCAAGGGAAATAACAATTTTCTATAATGTTTTAGGAGTCTCTTAGACGACTTGACCAACTCAAAGTATAGCTTTTAATGCTTTTCTTTATGGATTTTTATTTGTCATGCAGGGTAATTCCTGGTTGTATATAATATGTTATGACAATGACATCAATTTTTTTGTCAGTAAAACATTGGTGCATAGCCTTAGTTTGTTTATGCTTCTGATTCATTCTTGTAGTGGGTATTAGATCTTCCCATGACCTTGGGCTATCTGGCTCAGTAGAGGTGGTGCTTCTTGTGTGCTTATGTGACCTCTTGAAAGGAGAGGGAGAGGGGGTTGTGAGCTCTCTCTTGGATGTGCAAGGCTTCCTGGCACAGGGTTCAGCAACCTAGTCTAGAGCTTTCCCCATCTTTCCCTGGGAGACAAAGAAAGAATATCATTGCTTGATTTTGTATCAGTGAGTCTGTTTTACCCAGAGAACCTCAAAATAAATTGATATATATATAGACCTGTCTCTTATACACATCTAGATGTGTATAAGAGACAGGTTACACATTCTGTATTTTAACATGGGAATTGTTTATCTGTAAAGATGGATGAGTATGTGGAACTATTGATGTTTTAGTCCACTCTATACCAAGACTACTGAGAAATAAGAGCCCAAATAAACATAAATGTATAAGTTTTATTGTAACTCACATTTCAGAGAAAACCAGAAATACATGTTTTAGGCGATTGGAAAAAGATAATAGGCAGACTATTGTAAGATGTAAATAATTCCATTTTGATGTTTTCCTATATGGCCAGGGTGTTGTTGTTTATTAGGGTAGTGACTTTGATATTAACAATTATATTCTCAAGGATTCTTATACTAGAGATGGACATTTTACAGTACTGCTACAGAGACTTGTAATCTTCAGACGGCTTGTTAGCTGGAAAGTGTATAAGGAGAAGGACAAAAAGTAAATAGAAAAGTGTGTATACTAGCTATTTTTTGTTTCTATTGGCCTGAAAGTTTCAGAATATATTATCTTTATGAATACATATGCAAAGATAACAGCTGTTCCTACCTTATGGACTTGTTACCAGTACTAATCACATTGATCTGTTAAAAGAGCTTGTGACTATGTTTATACATTATTTCTATTTAATAAATATGAAACAGTGTTGTTAAGTTAGAGAGATCCTTTGGATGGAAAAAAAAAATGAAAGGAGGGTTTCCAGTGTTGAGCATATAACTGTTTTCATGACTGCTACTAAAAACAAAAATTATAACATTTAATCAAGTACACAATGCTTATATTAGATCTAGCAACCCTTTTGTTTGCCAGATCATGCTGGTATTCTTCAAATAAAAATTATATTATCTTTTAACTTGTCATATTTGGACACAGATATGTTTTAATCTACTTCAAGTATTTATCTGTAATGAGAATCCTCTAGAGCATTTTGATTCTAACTGAGATAATCTTAAAATCTTAAAAATTATGGTAATGTTTATATTATAGGCAGAAGGCAGTATGCTGGTCATCTTTTTCTTCCTCTCACTATACTACAGTATTTTGTAACAGTTTTCACATGTAGTATGAGGAAAACATAATTTTGGATAGTGAAGCAAACAACGTCTTTAAAAAGTGGGCAATTTTGTAGCACGGTAATACTTAACCTTTATATTTGCACATCAAGATCAGGGTGGGGTTTTGTAAAATTTTAAAGTTTAAAAGGAAAAAGTCATAGTTTTAAAGATTTCGTTTTGCTATACAACTGAAAGTACAATGAAGTACTAAATTTCTCTGTTCACTTTAATTCTCACAGTTCTGCCTCCTCCTAAATTTAAAGTTATATTCTGTAATAAAAATTGGCCCTATAATAGTATTAATGTGGATGAAATGCCCTCAAACACAATACCAATCACAATCCCTTCTATTTAATTTTCCCTTTCCATGGGATTTGGTTGGAAAGAAATTTAATTTTTCCTGGAGACAGATGTATTAATATTTAATAAAAAACAAAGTCCAATGACAGTGTTAGTAAAAAATAAGATATGTACATAAAGCCTTTCCATATTTGAATAAGATGACTGAATCAGGTAGCATTAACTCCTAGATCTGAAATATGGTATGTGAAAAAAAGAAAAATTCCAGCAGAAGGAAATGTCTGCTTATTGAGCAAAAAACACTGAATAGATATGTGTTATAAAAACAGTCTTCATATGTATTTTCAGAAAGAACTTTCTTTCAGATGAAGGGAGAATACTGATGCCTATTATCGATTATTTATGATATCTAGAGCTGGGATACTAGGTGTTAACTACCCATGTTTAGATACATTTTTTTTATTCTGTTACCTTTTGAATTTTCCAATAACCTATTTGCCTAATTTTTCATTCTGAATTGTACATATCCGTTCATATTGTTCCAAATTCTTAGCCATAACCCAAACACACCCAACCGATGTGCATACAAACTATCTACTGAGAGTTTTCTCTTGATTTTTTAATGATTAGGAAGTTTAATGAATCAGTATAACATGCCAAACTTTGTAGCTACAAATACATCCTAGCATCTTCACATGTTGATATAATAAATATGTATTTATAGATACAGGGAAAACCAATTTGGTTTAGGTAAAATTCTACCTGCTTGTAACTTCACCATGTGAGAAGATGTATGAGTTTCAAGGTCACTTCTGCTAAGGGTAAATAACCTAGAAGATACAGAAAAATATATTAAAGCATTTTCACTACTTGTGTGTGTGTTTATGCTCTTTGTATGTGTGTATGTGTGTGTACTGTGTGTGCTGTGTGCAAGTGTGTGCTCTGTGTGTTGTGTATCTTATGTTTGTTTGTTCTGTGTGTGCTATATGTGCTGTGTATGGGTGCTTTGCCTTGTGTTTATGTGTGTGTGCTGTGTGTATGTGTTGTGTATGTGTGCTTTGTGTTGTGTGTGTGTGTGCTGTTTTAGCTGTGTGTAAGTGTGTGCTGTGTGTGTACTTTGTGTGTGCACTGTGTATGTGTGCTGTGTGTGTGTGTGTGTGCACACACTCTGTGTGCTGTATGCTGTATGTGTGTCCTTATGCCACTGCTCCTTGAGGCCAAAAGGACAACTTTATGGAGTCATTTGTCTTCTCCCATCTTTACTTGTGTCCCAAGTATCTCACAGATTGCAAGGATGGTTGGGCAAGTGCCTTTGTCAGACGTGCCATCTTGCAAACCTTGTTCTTTTTTTAAAAGTAGAACATAAGCTGTTCTCATTTTTAGAGCCTAGGATTGTTACCCACTTACTGCTTTTAGATTAACAAGCCCAATGTTTCCTAATTCACTGATACAAAATGTACTTTTTACATTACTGGTTGGCTATGCCCCACTGGGTAGAACCTCAGAAAGTGCTAATTTGGGCCTTCTGTCCTAGTGTTTCATATTCTTAGCAGGATCTTCTAAAGTGAATCTTAAAAGAAGAAACAAAGCATATTTAAATAGAATTTTGCTTTCTTGTGTAATGATTATCATGGCTACAAATGTTAAATGTGTATGAAAATGATTTCATGACAATAATATTGGACAAACTTGATACATGATTGGATCCTTAACACTCCAGAGCACTTGATAAAATTTACTCGCTCCTCACATTTTGTTTCAGTGGCAATGCTCAGTAAAGCACCTTTCTCACATTCTTTCACAGCCCCATCAATTCATAGATTTCTGTGGACACCATGGTATGAAAGACAAAAGCAAGGCATTGAAGTTACAATCCACCAAGTTGCTATTCTGTAGCTTCAAACTGTCAGCTTCGTAGCATTCTGTGCTGTATGTAACCTCTTTGTCCTTCAGAATCCACGAATAAAAATTGAAGATAATATAGGATGCACAAAAAAATGAGGATAACATCAAGACTTTATATGAAGAGTTAATACATAAAAGCATCTAGAGTAATAACATTTGAGTCTTTACAAATACTATAGAGTTTATTAATACTGCTATAATGTTTATTAGACTTTAAAGTCTCATGAAGAAAGGGGATTACTACTTTACTGAATTTTTCTTTATTGCCCAAGTATCCTTAGTACACAATGAGTTCTCATTAAAACTTAGTCAAATACATTATGTATCTAGTAGTCATAATGTAAGTATTCATATCTAAAACAACAACCAACATCGTTAAGAATCTACTATGTGACTATGATGATTTAACTTCACTGAATGAATGAATTTGAATAACACCTAAATTAAGTAATGCTTCCTATTCACACAAAAACTCTAAACAATCTCCTAATAATTTCTCATATGTCAAAGTTCACTTATCAGTGACACAAAATGTACCTTTGATATCACTGTTTGGCTATGACCCCTGGGTAGAACCCCAGAAACTGCTAACTTGGGGCTTTGGGCTTCTGTCTTGGTGATGTACGTCCTTAGAGGGGTCTTCTAAAATGAGTCTTAAAAGAAGAAACAAAGAGCATTTAAACAGAATTTTGCTTTATTGTATAATGAGTATCATGACTATAAATGTGAAATATGTATGTAAATGCTTTCACAACAATACTGTTGTACCAAACTTGACATATGATTGTACTAAAAGAAAAACAGGCATCACACAGGCCACCTCGGTGATCCTAAAATCTCACCACCTAGGAATCAGGGAATCTAAATAAGCTACTTCAGACAAGTAGAATTGAAACACAAAATAGATGACCACTGCAGGCTTGTTTGGTTGAAGACCTCCACTGACAAGAAACTTGACTGTGTTACTATGAAGTTGGAAAATATTCATTAGCTGTAAGTATTTGTAGGAAGACATTCTGAGTGATGTGAATAGAGTAACCAAAGCCATGCAGGGACAGCTAAGCAGAGCTTTCCTATGAGAGTTAAAGGCTGTAAGAATCTCAGAACAAACACGTATAGTAGAGCTAACAACATTGGACCACCACAACCGTCTTCAATGAAGACATGCATCTTTCTTCCTAGAGAGCTTTCCTTCCACGATGTTTTAAACTATTCCCCTCATTGTCATGGCACATAATTGACAAAAGTAACTTAAGGAAGAAAAATATATCTGGACTTAGAGATCTCAGAGATACAGTTTATCATGGCAGGAAAGATGTGGAAGCAGGTCACACAGACTCCAGAAAGCAGAGAGTGATTGATGAACATTCTTAACTATTTTTTTTCCTTTTTATTCAGTATGAATGTTATGATGGCTCATCCTACCACAATTACCCTAATCATGAAATATTTCACAGACATGCTCAGAGGTTTATCCACAGGGCAGTTCTACATTCTGTCATGTTGCAATAGGTATCAACAACACAGATGGGTTTAAATAGATTGCTGAGAGGAGAACTTCATATTCAAACAGACTCTGAATCTGCTCCTTTTGCAAATGTTTACTTTTAACATAAGTGTGTCTCCTAATCCATTTTAGGCTGATGTTGTTAACAAAGAATCTGAGGTTTTCACCCTATTGCTGGAAATTCTGAAACCTGATTGTTTTGTTTCTAGTCTTAGCTGCCCACCTACACTACATCATTTCAAGATGGAGACATCGGTCTTTCAGAATCCTTGGTGACAATGTAACAGGCTTCATAGGTACTGAAATGATATTAATCTACCTCTAGATTTACTGAGCATTTCTGAAGCCATGTGACATTGAAATTTTTCTCTCTCCATAAGCTTCCATACAGGAGCAAGAGCAAAATCCCCAAATCCTCTTTTCATCTTTGTTACTGGCCGGCAAAGAAAGAGAGTTAACCTGTGACATTTCAAGACATAGACCTGTACATTTCTCTGCAATCCATCATGTGAGTTATAGAGGAGAAGTGACCATTAGTAAATGATTAATTCTTCCCATATTTCCCATATCATAAAATCACCAGTGACCCAATTTCAGTTGAATATGCTGTATCCAGGCTCATAATTCTTTCCCTCTTCTGACACATTTTCAGGTTGAGTGTAGTGTTAGCTTGTGAGGGTATCAAAGTTTGTTTTAAACTTCTACTACCTTCTCTTTTCCTTAATGTAAGATGTGTAGGATGGGGTGTAGGTCCTTCTTACAGTGTATCTGCCAAATACAGAAGTTAAATAAACAAAGAGAAACTAAAGGGAAGTATTAAGATCAATCCACGTNAGTCTATTTAATGGGTAGCAGGGATTTATTAAGATATAAATTGAGGAAATACACTCATGAATACAGAATGGAGTAGACAGCTGAAGTCGTCCTCTGATCTGACCAGGAGTGAATCCACCTCACAGGCAGCAGGGAGAAGGGGCATGTGACCCTTCTCCCTCTCCTTTTAAGAGATCACATACAACAGCAGGAAGCTGAGTCTCCTTTGGGCCCTATAGCCCAAGGTCATGAATGGAGCAAATACCACAGGGCTGGAGAGATGGCTCACGGCTAGGCTCACAACCAAAAATATAAGGGAAGTATCATATATACCCAAATATATAGCAATTTGGATTTATCCAAAAGAATCATATTCTTTTTTTTTATGGTTTTTCGAGAGAGGGTTTCTCTGTGTAGCTTTGCGCCTTTCCTGGAACTCACTCAGTAGACCAGGCTGGCCTCGAACTCACAGAGATCTGCCTGCCTCTGCCTCCTGAGTGCTGGGATTAAAGGCGTGCGCCACCACCGCCCGGCAAGAATCATATTCTTTTAACTATGAATTTCTAGTGAATGTTAAATTTGACTTCTCTGAGGTTCAAAATGGGTTGGTTAAAAGACTATAATCTTTAGAGAATTTGATCTTTGAGCATCTTGTTCATATAAAAATTCAACATTTATGTGTACTCTGCTGATTCAATGAGCTAACTGACATCCTCTGAATTTGATTTAAGGCAATATGCAACTAAAACATGGACTATAGGCTAAGCAGGCTGTTACCTTTACTGTTGCACAACTAAAACAAATTCCCAAGAAGGAACTCCCAAAGTGGCTAGTGAGGCAGTTGTGTTATTCATAGGAATAAAATTTCATTTTCAACTTATGGAGATGGGAACAATGATAAGCCCCTATGGACTCAGGGGCACTGGTGGAAGAGAGAGAGGAGACTCACTCAAATTGTTTCCACTGCATCACTGATGAAGGCTACAGAATTAGGCTAATGGGGAAGTCAGTTCCTGAATGATGAAGACAATGTTATAGGTGCAGGGTACCTAGAGAAAAAAAGACCTTATGTGAGATGACACTACATGAAAAAGGATGTTCAATTTGGCTCATGTTTGGGGGAACTGAATTGTTTAGTTTTGTTGATTATACCTGTACAAGGCCCAGTGCTGCATTACATGTCAATGACATTATATGCATAGAGTGAAAGCAGTAGATGTGCGAAAGTCTAGGTACAAGAGAACCCAAGGGGAGTTGCCAGCTTACTTAACAACAACATGCTCATATGAGAACCAGTCTACCTCACATGAGCAAATACTATCGAGACAACATTGGGCATCAATTTTCTTTCTTTCTTTCTTTCTTTCTTTCTTTCTTT
>LZPO01088635.1:0-20778 GCA_001675575.1 Neotoma lepida | reverse complement strand
CACACACGCACACACGCACACACAAACACTCTATCAGGTTTCTATGAAATAGCTGCCACAGGTCCCATTGATTGGACTGGAATATCTTTACCTTATCTTCTGAATATTTTTGCTTCATGTACTGTGTCCCTTTTTGAAAGAATGCATAAAAAACTGCTGGATGTTTTCTGCTTCAGACTTAGAAACCTATGAGGCACCACCTGGAAGTTAACTTCTCTCCCAGAATGTTTGCCAAGTGTTACTCAAGAGACTGGGAGAGCCTGGCCTGCCTTCTCTAGTAGAAGAAAATCACAGATATAATATCCACCTGAGGCTCCCTTGCAAGATCTTACTGAAGCTAGGATTTGACTTGAAATCATGTCTTTTCCTATCTTGCTTATTCCGTAAGAGTCTTTTTCAGACTGATTCTCTCAATAATCTTTTACATACAATCCACTTCTCAAGATATGGTTCTATGAATCCTGGCTTAAGAGTTTTCTATTCATTTTTAATAGATGAGGAAATAGAACTTCTCATATTTTAAATTACTTAAATTATATTATCAGTAAGGATAAGGTTGTGATTTGATTCATGTCTATGTCACTTTAAAGCCCTTAGCCTAGGTTACATTTAAAGACCTTATTAGTAAGTATATATTGTTAGTTCACCCTTGTAAATAGAAGCAGACAGAAAAATTGACATCTGATTGACCAACAGACATAAAAATTCTATCTGTATGTTAAGAAATCTATTACTCATCTAAAAATCCTTGTCAAATACAGACAGACATGTTGAATATTTTAATAATGAGCAATAACAGTTCAGCAGCTATTCAGACAAAGGCTCTCTTGATATCTAGGTTAAGTCGAGCATTTCCATTTATTTCCTGTTGTTTCTGTAATAAAGTAACACAGATATGGTTGTTTACAGCAGCATGCTCCTTTATACAGTTCAAGGAGAGACTTTTAACACAGATCATCCCCAGTTAAAGTTCAAATGTTAGAGCATCTCTGCTCTTTCTGGAGGCTATGGAGGGGCCTTCCTATCCCTTTAATTTTATGCTGCTTGAGACTGTGTTCCCTGGTTTGAGATCTCTTTGTTATATATCTAAAACATGATTTCTGGCAGAGTCTTTCATGCATCCCATCACACTGATTCAGCCTCTTCCACTTTCCAGGACCCCTGTGATTACACCAGGCCCTCCAGAAAATCCAAGATCTTATTTTAGACTTAGCTGATTTAGCAATTTAAGTTCCATATTCAACTTCTCTTCACTTTGCTGTATTACATCACTCACTCTGAGGCTCTGGTGATAGACACTAAACTCTTTCACAGGGGAAATTGTGTGGGACCAGGCCCACCTTTACTTGAGTATTCTTGAGGAATGAGGAATAAGAGATTTAGATAGAAGTGTAGACGGGAGAAAGAAAGACAGAAACACAGGATAGCCTCGGGAGGGCTTGGATCCTTATCCACTGACCCAGAACTTTATTCAAAAGGGCTTTTTAGAACAATGCCAAGGGGAGGAGCAAAAGACCTCTTCCCATTGCTAGATACATCCAAACACCTGGTACCAGGGCNGTGGCCCAATCATCATCTTATGCAGCCTTGTTGATAAAGCTTTGGTTATGTCAGCACTACATTCTCCAACACAAGGACCCCACTTTGCTGCTTAATATCAATAATGTTTTATTTTGAATATGCTCTATGTCCCCCATATATGACTTTCCAGGATTACACAAATTAGGTCTGCTGCTTTCCTCTCATCAGCTCTGAAAGAATTTCCTGCCCTCGTCTTCAGTTTCTCTCACTGTTTTATGTTCAACTTGACAATCACCCCAACTAAAAATCCACAATTAAAATAAATTTTAAGGAAATATTTTTAAATCACTGCAGTTGGGATTCCTATATAAGGCTATGTTAAAAATGTTATTTCTCTTGTCAATGGTACAGTTGGTAAGAGAAGTAGAAATAAAGATATGTCACCTTCATTTGATATAATTAGATGTTTGGGGATTTTTTAATCAAAATTGAAGAGGCAAGGGGCATAGAGAGTTTGTGTGAGTGTGTGACTGCAGACTTCAAGGATTCACTAAAGTATTTTATGGATCACAAAATAGTAAATATAATACATTTTCTCTTCAAGATTCCCAAGTGTCCTAGCAAATACAAATTTATAAATAAGTGTTCCTCTATGTTCCCACATTTACAGGAAATGGTAAATAAAATGTAGTTTTTCATAGAACCAATGGAAATTTATTTTGTTGTTTGTTTCTCTGGTGATTACTGTAGGTCTGTCTGTAAGTATAGAAAGCTTTGCATACTAAATATGCTTTAAATAGTTAAAAACATCTTTTTATGTTCCATCCAAAATCTTTCATTANTTTGTCAAGTTACCTATTAATTTTGCACTAGATTTATCCCCTTGAGATAATGATATGGAAACCCCAACAAAGTCTCTTCTGATTTAGTCATACACATTTAGATATTAGTGAAAAAGTATGTTTNTTAGAGAATAAGGAATGTGTTGCCAGCTAACTATTCCCTGGAGTCTTCATTACACCAAATGTTGCTTGGCAATTTCAATGATTTTCTTAGCCTTATTTGCAAGAATGGAGAGACAAGAAATCCAGGGGATGTATGTTATATAAAGTTGTAAATACGGTATTTATTCTACATTGGCATTTTTCCTATGTGAAAGCTTTACACATAAAGAAAGTGAGAAGTTTACAAAAGACTAGAGAGCAGCACCACTTTAGTGTAAGCCAAGGCAAGACTCTCCTAAGGAGGGAATTCTAACGCAGCTTGCATGACAATTTCAGTTTGGGAACCAAACTGGAGGAGGGACTCTTCAACTGAGGGAAAATGCACTTGTATTCTAAGGTGGGAGCATAGACTGTCAGAAGATAGATCATTTTTATCTTTCATTTATTTACTCACTTGATTGTAGCACCACATAGGTTAGCTTGTAAGACCTTCTATATTTTGGGCCTTGATTCAAAGTTAATTCTCCATGACCCCTTATGATATACTGTATGTGTTATTTCATGCTCTGGGACTTTTTATTTGTTCCTTTTTAGGATTCTCATTTATTCATTCTTACTTGATGAGTTGTGTGCAGCTAACCTCTTCTCCACTTTCATCACTGCCTCTTTTAGGATGCCACCTCTGCAGTGCTTTTTTCCCACCAATCATAGAACTCTTTTATCATCATGTCATCATTGCCCCGCCATTCTATAGACTGCTTCAAAATTGCTAACTTGCATGTCTGCTTTCATCAGTAGTAAGTCTTGTTTGTATATAAGTGGTATTAATTCATCAGGGTGCATATGGTTAACCATAGTACATATGTAATACATAGCACTGACAACAGTATTTGATCAATAAATCATTAAATGCATTATATAATTTTATAATGATTTAGTTAATATGTATTTATCTTCAAAATATTTTCTATGATACATCTATTCTGATTAGATGCCAATACTCACTAGAATGTTTATCATCATTTTATTCAAAATAATGAAACATTAAATGTGATTGTTCACATTAAATCCAAATTATATTCATGAAAATAAGTAAAAATAGTAACTTCTATAACAATTCTTAATTTAATATTTCTGTTTACTAAAGGATAGATTTTTCTCTGTATATTTCAGTGCATCAGCATAGAGAGAGCTATTCATGAAAGTCACATTTTAATCGTTTTGATGGTGTGTTTCTTTCATTTTAGGTTATAGAATTGAGTTAACTTTTGAGGCATTCATTCATTCATTACATGTTCCAGAACATGGCTCTTAACTTGGAATCTGGGTTCTTTCCAAATATGCATGCCAGAAACAGAGTCCTTTCTGGGAAGGTGGGAGAAGAAAGATTGGAGGTATGCCAAGGAAGTTGTGAAAAGCAGCAGCGAGTCGATATTTTAGCTACCTCTTTTGTATTTTGAGATCATAGTATAATTACATCATGCCCCCCTACTCTTTTCTCCCTCTGAACTCTCCCATGTACCCCTCCTTACTCTCTTTCAAATTCATGGAATTTTTATTAATGTTTTTACATGCATATATACATTCCTAAATACAACCTGCTCCGTCTCTATAATGTTACTTATACGTGTGTTTTCAGTCACCCTCCTCAGTGATTCAGTTTTAAGGAGTTTTCACTTTAGTCTGTTTTCAATGTCTAGCTCAAGCAAATCATACATGTAAAGTGAGGACAATAGGTGGATCATTTTAAAAAATACCTTTATGTTTGTCATTCTGTAAATTTGTATGGGCAAAATATCTTAGTTACTATCACAGTAAATGGAGCCCAGATCAAGGGAAGGGGAGAAATAGATAAAGCTAATATCTGCTTCAGCCTAGCCACCATGGCTTTTTTTCTCTTGGAGTCATCTAAGGTTGAACAATGCCTTTAGCTTTTCATTTGTGTTAGTGGTTCTCAACCTGTAGGTCATAACTCCTTGGGGAGGCAAATGATTTTGTCACAGGGGTCACCTAAGACCAACAGAAAACACAGATATTTACATTACAATTAATAACAGTAGCAAAATTATAGTTATGGAGTAGCATCAAAAATAATTTTATGGTTTGGGGTCACCACAATTTGAGGAACTATGTTAAAGGGCTACAGCTATAGGAAATTCTGAGAACCATGGATTCATTCCCACCTGTGCACATGAGTAGTAGACACTTCTGAAAGACACCATTGGAAGGCTTCAGTGGAAAACTGAATTTCAAGAGCGTGAGTACTGAACAGGCTTGGATTGCCTTACTCACTATATTCCTGTTATCCACCTGTTTGCCACCATGAAGTACCTTGGNCATTATTTTCTTCATTTGCCATTTTCCTGGCTAGAATATTCTTTCCTCACATCATGATACCTTGAGTTCTGCCTCCAAAGCCTCAGGAAAGTTCGCAGAGACCTTCTGTATCCACTTTATCTAATGTGGTCCCTCCCTTTCCCTCTTCTCCTCAGTCAGCAGCAGCACTGTCTCTTCTGGGCTACATGGAGATCCTTCTGTGCCTTTGTGGTTTCTGGTGCTTCCTCGTAGTCCTTCTGAGGCATTGGCTTCCCAGTCTCTGTTTGGTCTTTTCCCCTTGTCTCTGTGTCCACTTCTCTTATTACAAATGCATCAGTCCTAAGTTTAGAACTGCTCTTGTCTCAAGATCCTGAGCTGGCCACATCTCTACATCTCTGCTGGTGGTAGATATTTCTAATTAACACAATTCTCTTTGCTATTCACAAAAATAATCAAAACATATTATGTATAAAAGATTGATATTGTTGAAGGGAATGTGTTTATTGTCTCTCTAACCTGGGCTTTGCAAGGAATAATATTGATTTTGGGAAATAATCTTAAGTAGGTTGCATTAGTAAACATAATGTATCAGAATCTGAGATATTGGAGGGAGACAGTGGCTAGAGCTATGATCTAAATGCTTTATAATTGCTCTGGACATGTGTTGAAGTAAATAAATAGTATCAAGAGATACAATCTATTATAGTCTTCTCTATACCTTTCTCTCATGTGGAATAAGAAGTTATTCATTATATTAATAATCTTGAAATGAATTGATATCTGTGCAGAGGCACAAGCAAAGAAGTAAATAGGGACACCACTGTTGGGAACAGTCGTAGTGCCTTCCTTTTGGATGAATGTATCAACTACCAGTGTGAAGCTGTAGAACTGTAGAACTGTTCTNCATGTAGAACTGTCTGGCTACCATCGTGGACAACTTACTTATTCATAGGAGATAAGGCATTTGTTCAATAGCATAGTAGGCTCTTCTTTAAAAAGCAACATAAATTATAATTGAAAATGAACCAAAATATATGATGTTTAATGCAATACACACATGTGATCTAGAGTAATCTTAACTGGAATTTATCTCATGAAAAAATTGTCAGAAAGGCAGATAAATTCAAACAGAAAAACCTCCAGAGAGAGAATGCTGATCCTAAGGAAACTGTTGTTGTAGAAATGTAAGCAAGAAGTGGAGCAAAGGTTTGCCTGAGGAGCCCTGCAGAAAATGGAAATTCTACAAAGGATAGATAGCCAGTCCTGACACCTACTGAATGAGGCAGCACTAATGGATGGAAGCTGGCACACAAGTATCCAGAATCCTTATGTTTTCTTCCACCATCCTGGAGCCTGGTGTAATCCAAAACAAAGTAATTTAACAATGATGATAGAAAGAAAGATAGCTTGGAAAATGTAATCTCTCTCTTACTATTACTTTGGCTGCACCATGCCTCTGGAGCATGACAGACTAAGAGATGAAGAAGCTTCAGTTCTAAGTTAAGTTTAGAGTTTTTAATCACTCTCTCTCTGNATGTCCCTATCAGTTTCAAAGCTGANAAGTTTAAGTGAATCAAATACCAGGGGTATTTTTGTAATTCAAAACAGCTGTAAGGAGCTAATGAACGGTTACTGAGGGAGAGAACTACTCTACAGATCAGATTTCCAGGGGTGTAAAAAGAGAAAATAAAGTGAGTTCATTTTGCCAACTCTGCTCCTTCAGAATATTATAACTACATATCCACAAATCTCATGAAAAAGCATACATTTACTTATGCATGTATCATGTGAACAAAACATTTCTTCCATTTCATTTTTCTTTTTAAAATTTCTAGTTTATTGTTCTCTCAATTGTATTTCCAAATGTTTTCCTTCCTGAATCCTTTAGGCAGAAGAAAATAAGTGTAAAGTTTTTATATGTAATAGTGTATATTTTCCTTTACAATTAGAGAAATTTTCATTTAATCTGAACCCCACATGCAATGAGATAAATTTGATATCCTGCCATACTTGCATATAAATGTTTCTAAAATACAAATCATCTCAAATCATCAGGATCAGAATTAGATTTGAGAAATGGATTCAATAATGTGTTCAAAATGAGCTAGAATTAATTCTAATTGAATTCACAGAGGACTTAAAATTAGACATAAATCTGTAATATTAGATTATATTAGATATGAATTAGTATAGGATTTGCATTCAGAAAAGTGTATTGTGTTGACATCTGAGAACCATTTAGCCAGAACATTAGAACAAGTATTACACCTTAAATCCATCCCTTGTTCCATCACCTAAATGTCATTGAACAATCTGTCCATTTTTAGTTACCAATGTTAAACATCTTAAAAACCGGAAACCTTAAAACAATTAAAAACTTAGAGTAATTAATATTTATATTTTACTGGAAGATAAAACATAAATAAGAACTTTGCTGGCCATGATGGTTCATGACTGTTATCCCAGCACTGAGGAGGCAGAGATAGGACCACCACAAGATTGAGGCTAGCCTAGTCTACAAAGCAGGTTCCAGACAAATATATATATATATATATATTTTTTCTTGGTACTCAATAATATATATATTAATATTTCTTAAGAGTTGATTATTTTAAGACCTTAGAAACTAGCCTATAAAATACTGAATTTAGATGTGAGGCATGCAGCAGTCTGTGCTTCCAGCATGCTGGCAATAAAGAAATGTCATTTGGAACTGACATTGATAATCTACTCAAAAATGTCCTTCAGATTTTGCAAATTGGTCCTATGCATGAAACACTAAATGTTTTCTAAAGAAGATTATCATTTTAAGTGAGACGTGTAAAAATATTTTAGTGTGTAAAAGTTACTATAATGATTTCATTCTCAGTAGTATAATTCATGAAATGAAGTAGGCAGTCTGCTGCAATAGCCACCCATGAAAAACTAAATTCTCAAATATAACAAAATGAATAAGTAGTGACATTCATCATTGCCCTAAAAATATAGTCTGCCAAATTTACTAGTTTTAATTAAATAGCATTCAGAGTTCAAGGGATCTTTAGACAGCTCTATTATCTTCATGGAGACTAGTCTCCACTTCCCTCTCATTTGTGGATAGAACTTTTGCTAAGAATAGGAATGCTTTAAGCCAAGTCCTCACTTTGGCTCTCATGCCAACAGAGGTGGGCATGAAGCTTANTGGAGGCGGTGAGATACAGATACATACTCGATAGGGATTCTGTGGGTTGTAAGACGAATTTCTAAATGGTCTTATTGATAAACGCATGGAGCAAGAAATAGGGGTGAAAAATCCAACAGAGATCAGAGGAATTAGGAACAACCCACCAGCTAGCCTCACCTCTCCAATGCCGCTGCTTCCAAAGAGAGTGAAGCGACCAGAGAGCCACTTCCTGCCTAAGCAGGCTTTTTATGCTTGTCCATTCTGCTAACTCATTTCCTTTCTCCACCAAGCTACATCACTTCCTGTCTGTCTGCACAGACCTTCAGAACTTTATGGCTGATGCTGGGATTAAAGGTGTGTGCCACCACCTTCCAGCTTGTTCCCTAGTGTGATCTTAAACTCACAGAGAACCAGACGGATTAAGGGCATGTNCTAACATTGCATGACTTTTGTTTTTACTACTAGTGGCTAGCTGACCTTTTCCCTCTGATTCTCAGATAAATTTTATTAGGGGACACAGATAAAGTATCACCACAGTGGGTACTTTTGTTTGTCTTACACAGGTTCCTCTTTTGTTCCTTTCTCTTTCTCTAGCTCACAATGGAGGCTCAAGAAGGGACTGTTGTCTTGATGTTATGCAAACATGAAAACAAAGTCTAGAAGAAGGAAGAAGCAGAAGTGGGACCCAGATTCTTTCCCTCCACTCCTCATGTTTTGAAGATAATTATTATAAAGTTAAGTTGCAGAGATGGACTTCTTTTCCTAAATATAAATGCATCACAGTTCAAATCATGTCCATTAAATCCCTAAGCAGTCCATTTGAGTGAATTGATTTGAAGGACACACAGAAACCTAATGCTGTCCATAAAATTGTAGAAAAAAATTCAGAATGCTTTTTTTTTGTTGTGGTGGTAGAGTTGACCATTTTTAACTTCTAGACTTTGAAGTAAACATAAATGCTTCAACTTTTAATAATGCAAGTGTGTCCCATCATTTTCTCATATACAAATGTATAAATACTCCATTCATATGGTAAAGTGACTCATTTATTTTAAACAACATGAGGAGAGATTAGATTTTGTGTGACTCTTCTTCTTTATCAGATCACAAAATATCCCAGTGAAGTCAGATTTCATAGATCCAAGCCTTGTCTGTCTATCCTCTTCCAGATTATTAAGAGCCATTATTATTCAGGAGAAGCAATATAACCATTTCACCAATGAGTAACATATGTCCCTAGATTGCATTCTTTGTTCAGTGTCATTGTTAATGCAGATTTTTTTCTGTTGAAAATGGTCACTTTAAACATCACAAATCTATGCACAGAATGCTCTTCCTCAGTCATCCTTTAAATTGAAAGATGAAAAGTCAGTGAGTCAAAGCAACTCTCAAAAAGAAGAGAAGTGGCTGCTATTGGCACTGAAAACTGTTTCTAAAGACTATGCATTCTGAGAGGGCTTTGCATACTCACCTCTCAGGTGTGAGCAGCAGCTTAGAGGAGGGAAGCTGCCAAAGCTGCAAAACATCAACTTCCCGTACCTAGTACAGACAGCACGTTTTGATGACCAAAATTTGAATAGCCATTACTTCCTGAGATAAATTTACTTTTAATGGAGCTAGGAACATTGCCTTTTTAGGTTTTATTATTTTCTGTATACTCACTGTCAACACACACTGGGATAATTTAGCTGTTCATAAAAAAATATGAACAGAGGGTTTGGGAAAATTGGTGCATGAAAACATGCAATGTGGTGTCAACTGTAGGCAATGTTTGGGAAATACAGAAGAAATATTAAATATTGCTTAAAGAGAGAAAGAAAGGTTTTAATCAAAGAGAGCCCAAATAATCTGAATAAATCCCCATGCTGGAAGACAGGAAGCCAAACAGTAGACTAAGAGTCTTTCTTTTTCTTTTAATTTAATTTTTTTTTCATTTTACATACCAACCCTAGTTCTCCCTCCTCTTCTCCTGCCCTCCCTACCTCCCACCATCCCACCTCCCGTCTATTTCTTGAGACAACAGGACAATTGATTCTAGTTCCAATTCTGTCATCTAGTCTTCATCTCTTTATTGGTGATTTGAAGTCATTTATATTTAAACTTATTATTAAGAGATGTTTAATAGTTCTTGTGATTTTGTTGATTTTGGGGGGATTTTTTCCATTATTGTTTGCTGTTGCTTTATGTCTTATCATTGGGGATTTACTGCTTTACTGTGTTGTACTATACACATCTAGATGTGTATAAGAGACAGCCCTAGGATTCTTTCTTACTGTGACAAAGTCAGCACAGCACTTGTTCTGAATGCTATGTTTATACTTCACATTCTGCTCTAAGACTACCTGGGGTCTTCTATCAGCAATGAGAGACACATGCAAAAACCCACATTCATTTAACAGGATCAAGCAATCCTTGTCCAAAGATGAGCACACAGAACATTATTCCAGCACATAGCATCTACCGTGACTAGAAACAGCAGAAATAAACAAACTGACTAATGGGAGAGATTCACTGTTTTAGGAGGGAGGCTAATTACACTATGGCACTTTTTGAAACTATTCTAAGGTAGAGAATAAATTATTTAAAAATATCCAGAGCAAATAAATCTAATTTAAAATATTTTATAATTCAGATGTCCCCAGAAACTTTTTGTAATGTTAAGAATAAAAGAAAAAAGTGGCCTTGCTAAGATCTGCACTGCAAATTGTNAATGCTACTTAGAGGATAGAAAAACCAAAAAAAACCAAAGAAGTAGAAAATTTGAGGATGTTTTTAAAATTAAACTTTTAGCGATGATTATTTTGGCACACCTGCAGTCCTAGTGCTTGGAGGCTAATGCAGGAGTATTATGTATTTCAAGCCCATCATGCTGTAATGATAGCATATAAAGATAAACCAAGCAACAAAAATCCAGATAAATGAAATTAAGTTTCTGTAATACTAATATTAAGAGATAACGGAAAATTCTCCTACAGATTTTGTTCCATTCTTGTTTCTGTGGGTGACAAGATGGGATGTGAGTGTTAATTGAATTATCTTTATTTTTTGATATGAAAGTTTTTTTAAGCTACAGCATTGACAAAGAGCCCCTTAGAAGTTATATTTACTACTAACCTTCTGAATGAACAGTAAAATTAATTTTTGTATAAATGTTAATATAATTTAGTAGATCATCACTCAAAAAAGATTGTATTTAGTTATGAAGACAACCTACACATCTAAACTATCCTGCATGCCCTACATTAACTTATGAAAGATCTGTGGGTGTGTAGATGGGTTAGCTAAACACATTGTATTTCCTTTTATATAAAGTATGGTTAGAAATTATAGTTCCTCATGTACTTAAAGNTACAAAGTTATATGATCAATATGATCATGTTCATTATTAAAGAATGCAAAATAAACCATGAGCAAAATTTTGAATATTTTCTTCTTTTAAGACTATCATTGAATAAAACAAAAACCACATAGCACACATTGTAAATTACTAAACACAAAGATGAATGTGAAATAGCAGAAAAGTTAACATTAGCAAATATGCCTTCAGTATCAACAAGCAAAACTTATCAGAAATAATTACAAAACAGTTCAACAATGTGTCTTTTCATAAATACAATCTTTTTAATATTTGAGATTATAATTTAGTCACAACATATTTTCCTTCCCTTTCCCCCGACAAGCCCTGTCCCCCACACCCCTGCTCTCCTTCAAATTCATGGCCTCTTTCTTCTTTCATTAATTGTTATTGCATGTATATGTATATTTGTGTATGTATGTATATATACAAACATATATATGTACACATATATATTCCTAAATATATTCCTAAATATAAATATATGCATTTACATAATGTTACTAGTATGTATGTTTACAATGTTGATCATTTGTGTTTTATTTGGATTCACCTCTCCATGTACATTTAGCCTATTGCTTCACGCCAACTGTTGCTCTGCAGAGGCTCTACTCAAATTTCTGTTGGCACAGTTCATGATATCTTGCCTCATGTCCATTCTATCTCTTTCCACCTTTATAAAGGATTTCATGTTGATGTTGGAGCATGACCTCTCACACTGTCTTCTTGGTGCTTTCACTCATGTGTAACCATGATACACAGGGGAATTAATTTTCAGTGTACTGAAGTGTTGGTTAATGGGAAACAGGGGATATTGATAAATTCTTTATCTTTTATCAAAAAAGGGCATTAAGTCTTATTTTCCCTGTATCTTCAAAATGATGATAAATGGATGCAAAACACACACACACACACACACACACACACACAAACGAACAAACAATAAGTATTGGTGAAAATGACAGCAATCCTATATTGGCTTGTTTCCTCTCTTCCTCCCTAGTTTCCCCACTCCTAAATGAATAGGAGTTAATCAACTAAATAAAGAGTACTACTGAAGTCTTTGCCCTCAGGATTCTTCTCTGAAGACTAGGACAGCATCTCCATTACCCACCACCACCCATGTCATCCACTCCTTCTTCCCAATACTACCCCTCCTACATTTATGTCTTTGTGTGTGTGTACAGATCTTGTGTAGATAGCCACAGCTACTATACAATTACATAATTACACACCCAAAGTCACCATACTTAGTACTTCTTCTCTTCCTTCAGCTCTTACAGTCTTTCTACACCTTTTGGTATGGTGGTCTCTGGGCCTTGAAGGTGTAGCTTGTGGTGATATTCTGTGTTCCCCAATAAAATTTATCTGAGGATCAGAGGAAAAATGGGGCAGCCAGCCATTAGTAGTAAAACAATAGTCATGCAAGTTAGCACACGCCCTTAATCCATTTGATTCTCTGTGACTCCAAGGTCACATGAGGAACTAGCAGTAGGAGGTGGTGGCACATGCCTTTAATCCCAGCATCAGCCATAGAGTTCTGAAGGTCCATGCAGACAAGACAGGAAGTGTTGTAGCTTGGTGAGGATAAGAAATGAGTTAGCCGAATGAACAGGCATAAAAATCCGGGTTAGACCAGAAGTCGCTCTCTTCTCTTCTCTTCGCTCCTTGGAAGTAGAGGCAGCGTTGGTGAGGTGAGGCTAGTGGTGGCTTGCTCCTAATTCCTCTGATCTCTGTCAGATTTTCACCCTTATTTCTTGTTCTGTGTGTTTATTAATAAGACTGGTTAGAAATTCATCTTACAGTAGCTAGTGATAACACATTTAGGGCCTAGCACCAAATAATAACTTATTTTCAATGTTTTGGCTATTTTGACTGTCTCTATTAGCCTTTACCCATTTAAAAAGAAGCTTCTCTGGCCCAGGCTCAGAGCAGTATAAAGACATGAACATTTTCCAAAGGCAGTTTGGCTACATGTCATTTATCATAACATCATTAGTAGTGCCCCCTTAGGGCCTGTGACTTCCCCTGCTATAGATTTTTTGCCAGATTTCCAGTGCCAGGTATTTATTCCTTCCAATGAAGGTCTCAAATCAAATTAGAAAATATTTGGTTACTGCCAAAATAATCAGGCACTATTGACCCCATTGCCAGAGCTTGCCTAAGGTCAGTAGTATGAAAGGTAAAGACAGAATTTATTTGAAACTTCCAAGTCAATGCTTATCTTAGCCACAAAATAATAACACTAATGTAATCTAAAGCAAGTGTGCCTCAATATAATACTTCTCTTAATTTTCCAAATACCTCCTTTCATTGCCTGTAGTCAATGGCAAGAGTCATATCTCAGAACATCCTGATGATGGTGGTATAATTCACTTTGATAAGGAAATAGCCCATGCACCAGAGGAATTGATAGTCCTGGCTTATAGCTAACAATGGAACTCAATAAGAAAATGAGAATAAAGTGCTTAAAGGTTAAAACACAGAGTTAAAATATAGGATGAATATGAGAAAACTGACTGACTGGAGGAACTCATTCGAGCCTCACTATTAGATGATCTGGAAATGACACTAAATTCTCTCTCTCATACTACTTTGTTGAGGTTGATCATTGGAGCTTGAGTAAAACAAACTCAATGAAAAATCTGTGACTTCTCAGCATGGTATCAAGAAAGAAGTCAAGAGTATCAGAAAGATTGAAATGTCAAAATGAACTTATTGTGTAATATTTGAGCACTCACAGCCTGATACAGGCATGTAATAGAAAACCAAAACCAACAAGCTAAACAACAATAACAACAACAACAACAAAAAACTAATAAAATAAGGAAAGTGAGAGAGAAGAATAAGGCAAGAAGAAAAGGAAGATGGCAGAGAAGCCACATGTACACCCTAGGAGGGAATGAGGAGTGGTTCACTAATAAATTTAATAACCTTGGTTCACTCTGGGTGTGCCTTATGGACTGCAGATAGAGTTATTGCATCAAGTTGGGCTTCTTAGTATCAATGAATGATGNTATAATTGAAAGAGTGAAGCCAAGATAGTGACACAAAGCAAGCAATTACAGACTTGGTATCGAGTTGTCTTGACCTTCAAGAATCTCTGACTATAGCTTCTGGACCTGTTGTTCTTAGACATGGGGTAGATATGAAGCTGACCAAGAAGAGGAAAGAGAGAAAGATGAGATGCACAGAAATGTGTTATAAACTGCCCATACAGGAAAATATAATTCTCAATTCAATTTCCATACATCATATCTCAAAATTCATAGCATCGTCACCTTTACAAATATATGTAATGCCACATGAAGTATATACAATAGATATTCCCCAGATTGTTTTTCACAAAGACCTGAGTAAACATTGGAGAATGGAAAAACACAGGCATTTCTATGACAATTTAGAAAAAAGACACTAGTGTCATGGGATTCAAAACATCATCATGGTTTGCAAGTTAAATGAGAGGATAGATGCAGTATGGTCCAAGTCCATTTCACATTGTATCCGAGTATATTAATAATCTGCCTGTGGTTATTTTTTGGTTCCCATGGGAATGATTGAAAGAGAAATTGTTATCTGCAGGAAGAACCCACATGTTATGTATGGCCTGCGGAATAAAATCCATTAAGGAATCAAGAGTCAAGTGGAAAATACATAAATCACACTCCTAACTTGAAGAAATTATAAATCAGACACAAGTCTGTATCATGAAATACTATGATTAGTGCCATTAATAGCATCAGATATTCAAAGGATGTAGAGTTGTTGGTCAACATTACTTTCCCATTCAATTCACATATTTTACTCTGTAAAGTGTATTATACTATAGCCAATTATAGTATATTACTGTGAATTTGTTTAAGAGGCAGTTCCAGACACAGATTCACAGCTACTGTCTGTTACCATCTGCTCCAAAAGCTGTTATTGGGTTATCACTTTGTTAAATACCAGTGGATTAGCACAGATGTTGACCTTTCCTATAGGACTACTGATCTTGCAGGTACTCTCTCTACCCAATTCTTATCAGTAATGAGGGGCCAGTTTAGCTTTTATTCACAAGATAGCAACTGTAGCACTCATGACTCTTCAGGATCTGCTGACGGTTCTGTTCTTTGTTGCAGCAGAGGGTATATATAAGCTGATTATCGTGACAATCCACAGACTACAGCAGCAGTCATGATAGTTGACTTTATGAACAGGAAATGGGAATTCTAGTAAATATTCTAGTGCAACAGGTATCAGAAGTTTGGTGATAAACTTCATCACTTCAAGGGTATCCAGACTTTCAGAATTCCAAGACTTAGGTGTTCAACACTGAATTTTGAGATTCAGTATAACTAATGAATATAGGGAGTGCTGTAGTGGAAAAGTTACTCTGAGTCTCCAAGAAGTTCCTTAGGTTTCTGAGGAAGAGAATAAATCTCTGTAAACAAAAATTCTCATTTGAACAAAGAGTTCTGCCATTATATGCAGTCCTAGAAGCGGGTGACCTGACCATAATGTGCTAAGTGACTGTGCCAGTACATTTCCTTCCTGTGTTTCTATTTTAAATCACGAGCTGTCTTATCACATAGCTGCTACACCAGGGAGAAGAAACAAAGGACATACATATTAAGAAGAAAAGTTATGATCCTTTATTGCTTAAGCAAGCCATTCAGACTATCTCAGGATCATCGCTTATCAGTTAAAAAAACCTACCCCTCAACAAATGATCAGATTCTCTCTCTCTCTTGTTTGCTCGCTCACTCTAATATACAAAACTGAGTTGAATATTTTGCAAGTATTTTCTGTATATTACATAATATGTTTAATTTTCCTTTTTTTTCTATAAATTTTTCCTTGCATGCTCATCTAATTCCCATTTCCACCCATGTATATGGACCTACACTCTGATATTTACTGTATGTCCTTTCCTTTGGCTGTTCATCATTTCTTTTAATGAGTATATTGAATTCTTAATTAGGAATAATAAACATGTATAAACATGTATTTAAAAGTCCAACCTGCTATGTATTTTTAAATATTTTTGTCTAGTTTCCTCTCCATATTATCTGAAAAGTCTTATCTGACAGCTCCAATATGTGGATCATCTGTACTTCTATTGACTATTTTTAAACACTTGACCATGCTCATATTTTCCTGTCTCTTTGCATATCTGGGCATTGTGGACAATTTGTGTGGAAGCTGTAAGTTTTGATGAATATCTCAAAATATGAGGTTTATTCTGAGGCAACTGAATTACTGTGGATTCTTGGGACCCTTTCGATTTTGTTGGCTGTGCGTATTTCTACTGTAACATTTGGTCATTGTAGAGCAGACTCCAATGTACAGTTTGTTCCCTTGAGTGTCTTCTTGATGCCTAGGTAGATCTAATCCTCCATCTCTCCACATCACTACTCCACCTCTGAAATATTTTCTTATTCTCTCGCCTTCTAGCCATTGAGCTTTTCTATTCCTCATTAGCCTCATTGTGTACTTGAATAGCTTAAAAGTAGACCAAGAACATGAGGGAAAAATTGCCCAGATATTAGTGGCTTCTTGTGCCTTCCTCTCTGCCGTGTTTCTTCTCTCACACATACACCATTTCAGCATTTTTATATTCAAATTTATCTTTCCTCTGCCAAAGAAGGCTTCTTCTATTTTTTATGTTCTATTGCCTTATGCTGCAGACCATGAAATATTTTCAAAGTGAGAGCACGAGTGAGTGTGGAATTCATCTGACACCCTTCTCTTTCCCTTAAGGTTGTAGGCTTCAACTGCTTGCCATCCAATGCCTGTAAATAGTTGTATTATGTATATTAATCAGCATTTCTTTTTAAAAATCATAGCGGAGTAATTCTCATCCCAACTTTCTAATTTTCACATTCAAGAATAGTCTATATGTGTTTCCTTGGGTGTGGTTACTGCCTTATGTTTTGTTAACTTGATCAGTGGCATCAATTATGTCAGTATTGGTTTCTTCAATTTTATGATCAGCATTCATTATATATTTTCATAGTATCTTTCTTTTATATTCAGATAATTTGTTTCCTTCTCCTGCTATTATTCTATTATAATGAAGAACTGTATATTTATGTATTTATATTCAATGTCAGAATCATTGCAGTTACTTACTTCAATAAACAATGCCATGGTCAATATCCTTAATGTATGTTCTTATGTTTGTTCATTGGTAATGAAATCAGGTAACTTTATGTGCTTATTAAGCATTTATATATAATCATCCATTATTTCTCTTCTTTGGTGATCTTCATGGTTTTAAGATTTAAGTTATTAGGTGAATTTTCAGCGTTTACTGGTTGTATTTAATTCCAGGCTACCACTTTAATCTCAGACTATGAACTTAGATGTGCTAAATGATTTCTCACTCAGATCTATGTTCAAGATCACAGGGCTTATTTCCAGAGACAGGGCTGATACATGAAGACAACCTATAGTAATCATCCCTCATTAGGAAATTTGTTTGCTAGGAAGTAATGATTTCCTTCTCAAGTTCACTCTAGGGAAGTCTGCATCCAGGAGCTCCTGGTGCAGTGGTATCTAGGCCTGGTTCATCTGCAGCATGGCTTTTCTGTCTCATCAGCTCTGATTGTTTCTCTCACCTTTCTCGGGGCTTTTGCTAACAAATACTGTATAATAACCTCTTACTCACCAATCTCTTTCAGCTTTGTGGGGAACAAACTTAAATGAGATACTCTTTTACATGAAAATCTTTCCTTATGTTACTCAATTATTTTACTAGTCAGTGTGTGTGTGTGGTGGGGGGATGTGCATGCTTGTGCACACATGTGCACAGGCCACATATGTGGAAGATAGAGCACAACCTAAAATTCCATATTGAGACAGAGTCTCTCTTGTTTGCTGTTATATGCACCAGGATGACTGGCAGGAGTTTCCAGGGATTCTCCTCCCTGCCATCCATCTCTACCATTGGGGTGTGTTGGGATTCTGGACATATACTTCCCTGTGTCTTGCTTTATGTCCATTCTGGGAACCTAAACTCATATCCTCACAGGTGTACAGAAAACACTTGTACCTACTGAGCTACCTTCCTAGCACTTTACCCCTTTGCTTTGAACTTTTAATCTTGCAACAGTAAATGCTGTCTTTGAATAGCTTAAATGGTTTACTTTCATATTTGAGTCTTTAACTATTCTTTGTTAATTTTTGTTAACTGTATATTCTAGAGGTTCAATTTTATTTTTCTTTGTAAGACAAATCAATTTTCTAATCATGTTTATGAAAATGATTGTTTCCTTGAGTTATATGACATATCCTTTATTACTTAACGAGCAATCTGCCTCAACTCTTATCCTTCTGTTCATTCATTCAATTAGTCTGTGCCTAAACCAGCACCACACTGATAATTTGTCATATACTGCCACATCTGTCTTAATGAATATTGAAAATTAGTGACTCATAGAGAGTTAACTTTTTATATAAACTACAATTAATTTGTTGAGCTCATCCCCAAATATAGCTGTTGTGTTGAATGGAATAACAATGCATTTATAAGTTAAGGTGAGGTCAATTAAAACCTTTCATCTCTTAGTCATCAGTTTCACAAGAATATTAAACCTTGCAATTAATTTGAATCTGCTTTGAATTCTTCAATAGACATCTGAAAATATTTCATATACTTCTCAGGCAATCTTTGCTTAGATTAATTTCTATGCAATTGGTAGTTTAGTTGTTATCTTAAATGACATCTTCATTCCATTTCATTTTCTGGTTACTTATTACCAAAAAAGAAAACTCACTGAATATGTTTGAATGATGATTTCTTGAATTGAAAGATAAGTTTTAAGAAGTCTCTCAGAAGGCATTAAAAATGAAGAAAGAGATAGAAAGGCAAGAAAGGAAGGAAAATATAAGGAGAATGGTTTTGAAACTGCAATGAGTTTCCAGAAGGAGAGACAAAACATAGGTAAGGACAAAAAATCTGAAGAAAATATTACCAATTATTTGTTTCAGTGAATTAAAGAAAAACCAACAAAAATCTCAAAAGGAGAGATCAGAGGGCAGAAATCTCATCTAGATACATTACAGTGATGTAAGAATACTGTAGGCAATGTATATCTGTTTTCAAAGAGAAATATATGATTAGTCATATGGAAAACAAAAACCTACTTGCCTTTACAGCAGCAACACTGAATACAAAAAGTTTGCAAAGGGATTCAAATCTGATTATGTGTTTGGCTAAGTTAGCATTTTAATGTTTGAAGTAAATTGCATATTATTCATATCAGATAATACAACAGCATGGAGAAACTCTTTGAAATAATTCTTACCATTTAACTTTAGAAAGGGAAGGATAGATTTCAAAAGCAAAAAGTTAATACATTACAGGAAAATTTGTAAAAAGGAAAACCAATAAAATCAATTGATGTCTAAATAAGCAAAAATAAATACATTATAAGCATAAAATTGAAAAGAAAAACTTCAGATGACTTATTGCTAAGATACTTTTGGACAATAAAAGGATGGGGAAAGAAGTGTCAGTACTTTCACGCCAAGAGGGAAAGTGTAATTGTTAATATGACATTCACAGGGAAACAAACTGAATGCTGACATCTTTTATTCCCTGGACCTTAGCATATTAAACCATATATATTTGCTAGTCAATAGGTGCTCATTAAAAAGCATTAATACAGTTCAATGCGTAAAAACTATCTAATTGAAATCAGGGACATGGGAAATGCAAAATCAAACAAAAGTTGCAGTTATTTTATGACCAAGAGCAACTTATGGATGAGGTTATTTCGATTTATGATTATAGAGAACGAGTCCATAATGGCAGGGAGGCATGGCTCCAAATATCTGGAGCAGGGAATTGAGAAGCTACTACATCTTCAAATGTAAACCCAATGCAGGGAGAATGAACAGGAAGTATCTTCAGGCTATACAACGTCAAAGTTCACCCTCAGTAACTTACTTCCTCCAGTAGGGCTCCATCTCACCATAACTTCCACAAACAGTGCCACCAGCTGGGGGTTCAAGTGGTTAATTCATGAGCCCATAGGCAGCATTCTCAACAAATCAGGAATGAGTCCTGCTTAAACCAGAAGGAATTGATTTATTAAGAAGGATTTATTAAAGAAGAGAATAGAGTATATTCTAATGACCTAGAGGAATAGTCAGTTAATCATGCATTAGGGAGGGACTCCAGGGGCCCTACTCATCCCAGATGAACTGTTGGCTACTGATGGATTCTAGCAGGAGAGGAGGCAGTCATTGTTTTCAGTCACGTACATATTGGTGATCCCGTGAGACCTAGTAGATAGCTCCAAACTCCTGGTTACTCAGAAGTGCCCAGTTAAACTCATTAGGTCACAAAATAAAAGGCTTGACTAAAGCAAAGGACTTAAATTTGAGGAGGGAGGGTTGACAGGGAAGGGGAGGGATGTAAGAAACTGTTGACAAATGAGAGTAATCAGAATGCATTAAGTGCTTGAATGACATTTTCAGAGAATAAGTTT
>LZPO01088632.1:0-20868 GCA_001675575.1 Neotoma lepida | reverse complement strand
AGAGAGAGAGAGAGAGAGAGGAGAGAGGAGAGAGGAGAGAGAGAGGAGAGAAGAGAGAGAGAGAGAGACTTAGGATTCTGGCCAAAGTCTAAATAAAAAGAGATTAAATGAAGAAGAGGAAAAAATGCTTCCTAAGTTAGAACTCAGAAAGTGGGTGGGCTTAGCAGTGAGGTTGTGTAAGCAATTGCATAAAGGGAAGGTCTTTTGGGCCATATAATTATGCATCTCATTAAGGGGATGGTCATTCCTCATGTCTTTTAAAGATGTTTTTAGGTGCGTCTTGAGAATGTAAAGCAGACTTTTCTCCTTGTCTCCTCCTTCTGTCTCTACAAAAGGGTATTATCATTTATTGCCAAAGCCATTTGTAAAGTGGGTTACTGACCAAAGGACCATGGAGTTTGTGTCAGGGGATGCCACTGGTATTCATATGTCTCAGAGGAGTCTCCAGATATGGAAGGCATCTGCTGTCAGTAGTGAAGAGGATATCAGCTATGTAAATGTCATTTTTACCAGAGGAAGGTGGCCTTGATAAGCATGTGTCCCAAATGGTGTCTGAGAAGCAACTGGCTGCAAATGGCCCTCTTTATCCCTTTTCTCTCTGCCTAGCATTCCCCTCTCAAAACCAGTTCTTCAGGAAGGACCAATGCTTTCCTGCTACTCTGTTCTTCAGTCTAACATTCTCCCAACTGAGCCATGTGGGCCGCATCGCCACTAGGACAAAAGCAATCAATAGTCTACTCATCCCTAAAACCTATGGCCTTATGACCAGCATGACAAGATGACCCCAAGAGTGCAGTAATGACACATATCAGGGACAACTAGTAGCCTTCTAATTGGACTTAAGGACTGTGCAAAAGGAGAGAATCATGCTTGGTACTGTAAACCTAGCCAATTACCCATAGCATGCTATAGGAAAGCCTGTTGTCTGTCTTTCTGTTTCTACATATTTGCCCTAACATATGTTAAACAAAATTTATATTGCACCCATGAGTATACAATGATTTCATTTGTCCATTTCTGAAGTTATGAGGCTCACCTTTTTCATATTGTGAACTTCCATAACTGGCTGGAGTAATATTAACGTGCATTTTTTTTTCTCCTAGGTGAATCAGGGCCTTGAATAAGCTGGGCAGTTAGACATGTGCTCTACCACTGAGCTGATATTTCTGGGCCACTAAAAGAAATAGTTTGATATAAGCTAAATTGTCCAGGCTAGTCTTGAACTAGCAATCCTCTTGTCTCAGCCTCTAGAGTAGGTGGGATTGTAGGGGTGTACTACCACACCCTTACATGCACACTGGGCATGCATGCCACAATTTATAACTGAATTAAATAGCAGAGGTTCTTTTCTATATGTCACTCTTTTTTATATGTCTCACAGATATAAAATTTGTGAGAGTGACATCGTATCGGGCACTGAACGAAAGGAAAATGTGCCTATGTGCTGGACCCTGATATAATCTGTATAATCCAAGTCTAGGCTGCAGAATTTGAAGAGCAGATGCATGCATATGCCTGTGGCATTCATCTTTGACTGGACTGCTGGCCACAGAGGCATTACTATAGCTCATGTTCCCAGGCCAGGAACACTGCTATGGTTCTGCTCTCTGTGGTTATTCCTGGTGCATATTCTAGGGCTGTGGTGAGCAGAATTCACCTTGTGTCTTCATAGGTGAGAAGCCTGGTTGAGCTATACACCTAATAGAGTGTCAGCGTGTCTCTACTAAGTGAGGCCATGGGAATGCTGCAAACCAGAGCCAACATCTTTCCAGAAGCAGCTTTGGAAGAGCACAAGGGCCCTGATGAGTGTACTGATATCTGCATTGTAGAGAATGGAAGTGCTTCAGATTACAAACCATCACAATAGCTGTTACTGTGTCCTGCCACCAAAAGGTCCATAGGGATGAGCAGGTGCCTCAGGGTTGAGCAGTAACACCCGTGACAAGTGGCCCGATTGAAAAATTTGCTGAAAATTGAACCTCAAGTATCACATTTATCTACTTGCCAGATGAGCTAATTCTACTCCATTTGTGTTTCACTAAGAATCTTCCAGAATTGGAGGTTTTTATTTCAGTCTCATGTTGTTACTGAGAGTCACTTTTCTCATTGTTGTGATGAAATACCTAAGAAGCAACTTAAAGAAGCAAGGATTGTTTTGCTTTTTGGGTTGGGGGATGCAGTCCATCATGGCAGGGAAGGTGTGGGGTGAGCAATACCATGGAGGTGGGAGAACAAGGCTCCTCGCTCACATCTTTGTGCATATGGAGATGTATCAGGCCTTGTGATGGTTAGTTTGTCACTTGATAACAGTTTGTCCCTGGAGTCATCTGGGAATGGGGGCTCAGATGAAGAATTGACTCCATCAGGGTAGCCTGTGGACAAGCCTGTGAGGATTTTCTTATTGTGAGGATATTAAAGGGCTCAGCCCATGATAAGTAGTGCCATCCCTGGGAATGTTATCCTGAGGTATATAAGAAGAAAAACTTGAGAAAGCCAGGAGGAGCAAGCCAGTAAGCATCATTCTTCCATGGCCTCTGTTTTAGTTCCTGCCTTAAGTTCCTGCCTTGACTTTCCTCATGATGGACTATAAAATATAAGATGAAATAAACCCAAGTTGCTTTTGGTCATGGTGTTTTTATCACAGCAATAAAAAGGAAACTAAGACAATGCCTAACCAGGGCCAGGCTATAATCCAAAAGGCCCTTCCACAGCAGCCACTTCTTCCAGTTGGGTTCCCCAGCAGTACCCCAGCTGGGAACCAAGTTAGAACACAAGGGCTTGTGATAGGCATTTCACATCCAAACCTTAACAATAGACTTGACTTGAGCAATTTTTAGACTTTCATTTGGGCTTAAGTGAAGTACTTCTCTTTTCTCAGAGGCCAGTCATGTCTTCAGTATGTTCCAGTGGCTGCTGTTTTTCATTTGTTACCGCACAGGAGTCAACATTCAAATCATTTCCTAGTCCACCACGGCAACTGATCATTCCACAACAGAAAGGGGGATACATTTCCTTTTCTTTCTGTGGGAAATTAAAGTCCTGGCTTCTCTTGAAGGCATTTTCTCATTTATTTGGAGTTCTGTGGTAAACTCCTCTCTTCTGTATTTTGAGGGAGAGTAAGATGCCATACAGAACCCCTGGGAAGCACTTCAGAAAACTAGAAACAACTGGAGTTTTCCCTCCTTGTCTAGATTTTTTTTTGCTTGTAAACAATTCATGAAAAGTTATCCAATCTGCATAGAAGTGGGTCAGAGTTAAGGAAAGTTATCTAAAACCAGATAATCTGAGTTCCAGATAAGCACCTTACTCTTAGCTTTTCTGTGTTTTATTTATAAAACAGCAAGCTATGTATATAATGCTTGCTGCAAGAATGTATTATGGGGTGGCAAGACCAAATGAGCTAGGATTATGAAAGTACTTTAATAACTCTAACAGGCCTGTACAGATGTATACAAACTAGCATGCTTCCTGAGGCTATGAATAAAACTGTCCTGGGGAGACTCTGGGGAACTTCTGCTGCTGGTGTTCTCCTTGGTTAAGTACAGTCAGGCCACCCTAATCTGAAGATGTATATGGTAGGCCTTGCCTGCCTGAGGACTCTCAGTGAGCCTGGGAATGCTTCATTCTCTAGAGCAGAAATCCTGGAGTAGGAAAGAGTGTTGTGCCTTTTGTCCGTAGGTGGTGCCCCCCGCCCATGTTGTATTGTCCCCTAGGTGACAAAAAGAATGCCATCGTTTGTTGTCACTGCTCAACCATTGAACGTGAGGATCATCTCTAATCCTCAACATGCTGCCTGTCTGGTACCCCAATTCATCCAGACAGACACAGTTAGACCATTCTGTGTTCTTTTGTTTCTCCACCACTGTACACAAAGCCTTCCCCCCAGCTAGGGCTTAGACGTCTCTCAGGGGTGTGGTCTCCTTCAGTACTCAAGGGTCTTTTTTTCCTTCCTGAAGGGGTTGTAAGGCTTCACAGTTGTGACTATTCGGGACATTGGGGCCTGGTGACGGAAGCAGTCAACTTTCATTTCTTGTCGTAAAATGCTAGGATCAGAATGGGGACACGGAGAAAAAACAATGACATAAATCATTAACACGAAAACAAATATTTCATCTTTTATCCAACCAATGATCCACAGAAGTAGAAGGGATAGAGGAGCCAGTAAGGGAAAGATGGGGTAGAGAAAAGCATGGAAGGAGGCTGGGAATAACCACCCCTGCTTTGTTTATTGTGCCATGTGCATTGCACTGTGCTGTTTCTGAGAATGTATCCTAGATTTATAGCAACTGCTTAGAAAAGAGGTGGACATAAACCAACCCAAAATCTGCTAGAGGAAGTCTGTGATGGAAGGACTCAGGAGATAGGTCCACCTCAGGAGGCAGAAGGGCATTTGGATGGAGTCTACATGAAGGAGGTGGCAAAGGAAGGTGAATGGAGAACACATGAGACAGCAGGCACCTGAGCCTGGGGAGAGGCTGGTGAGTGAGAGAAACAGACATGGGCTGGACAGCCACTGAACTAAGGATCAGGTGTGGGGTCTGCATTTCTGTGCCTGCCCTGGATTGAAGCTGTCTGTTTGCTCAGCTATAACCTCACCATGCCTTAGTTTTCTGGTCTGCACAGTAGGAATAAATCTACCCTACCAAACTTTTCCTAAGAATTAATGGAAAGCAAATTGAAAATATGGACTGCTATGAAGATAAGGTTTTATCTCTTGGGTTACCACCCCAGAGCAGGGTTGGTGTGCATCATACCAGTTATTATGAACAAACCAAGAACCTTTTGTTTGTCGGCCTCCACTGTGAATGGGCCATGAGGTTGGTCACATATACACACAGTAATGCTTGTATGAGGCAAAAAGTTAGAGAGCCACTGTGGAAAGATAACCCTCATGCAGCCACGCAATCTCAAGTGGTTTAATATTTGGGCTGCAGTTAACATGACATTGTATATATGCATCTTTTTAAAAACTGTGTTGCAGAAAATGGCACCGCTTCTGTGCAGGCTACATCCTAGAGTAAGGACCATACAGAGAACATCATATTCTAATGGAAGTAAGAGTTATTGAGAGGTGTGTTTGCAAACCTGTTCCTTCTTATCTACCTCAAACATATCCTCATCTACTCCTTGTGCATATCTTTTCCTTGTTTCTTTCCCGTTTACTCTGCATCCTGCCCCCAAATGAATCAGAAGACACTTGGAGTTCACTACACCTGTCATGAGATTCAGAATGGAGACTTTTAGTGCATCCTCCAAAGTCTAAGCAATTAAAAGGCTCACGTTGGCCCTAAAGTTTTATCTAATACAAATATTCCTGGCAAATGTACCATCTCTCTCCTCTGTGTGGAGAGATGTCAATAGTCCCTTCTCTTGTCCCTGCATGAGTCCTCAACCTGGCAGGAGCCCTTCACTCTACTGGTGCTACCAGAATCTGGATGGCATAAGGTTAGGGAACAGCCTGGGCGAAAGTGGAAGTAGGGTGCTGAAAGCAGTTGTTTGCTTCCTCAAGAAGTTCAGAAGTCAAAAGAAGGAGAGGAGAAAAAGAGGATGGCTGTTTGGAGGGGTACAGTGAGGGTCACTGAAAAGGATTTTTCCTAAGCACCTGGCCAGTCAGCAGAGAGGAGCCAGATGCTAAGAAGTGAGAAGAAATGGAAGAGGTTTCAGAGTTAAGAGGAAAGGGTGAGCCTTTCACAAGTGAGTGCACATCTTCTTGAGAGGAAGAGAAAGAATCAGTGATGGACTCGTGGGGAGGAGGGTGGAGTAGCAGACGAAACAAGGCAACCACTTGGGATGGCCCAGGTCTCTACAAGGGTATGGGGAAAGGACTAGAAGATTACAAAGATTACAAAAGATTACAGCCACACTAGAGATAAAAAGAGAGGAACAAATTATAAAAGCGCAGAAATCATACAGCAGAGCCCAAAATGCCAGAGTTCCCACATAATGAGATGCCCAGAACGAAACACAACAGGAAACATGTATTAGACCACGTAGACGCAATCAGGAGGGAAGCTGCTCACGCTCATGGAGTTCTTGACATATGCAGTAGGCAGACACATGGCTTTATACTTTCCCTGGAAATTTTCAGAAAAGCACTTAAATAGTGCTACAAAAATGTTAGCAATGTCAAAGCTTTGGGTCACCTGCCTTCCTGAGAGAAGCCTCGTCTTTATGTCAATATAGAGATATTTTAAATTACACTTTTCCTTTCCCTCTGGACTGTGCTTTCTCAGGCTAGACATCTCAGGCGCTGAAGGGTTCTGTGTGGGCTGACTGTGTGCTGTAGGCTGGGCAGGGTGGAGCCAACACAAGTTGAGCTGAGGGAAACACTTTGGTTGTTGTCACTATTTCTATCCATTCTTCACTCTCAGATTAGAAGTAGAGGTTTATCTGAAAGACAAAAGGAGCCTTTTGCCCCCTCTTGGATTGTCTGCTTATGTAGCAGTGCGGATGTGTGGGAAGGTGTTACAGCAACAGGATGTCTGGGTAAAGCCTCACACATTTGGGGTTTCAGGAGGACTGTGAACGAAATGGAGAGAGGTGAGAAACGCCTGCATTTGCTCTAATGGAAGTCTAAATCATGAACCAGCTTCAGTCAGAATGTTTTATCTTCACTCTTGTATCCTGACAGGTACAAGGATATATTTAATGGTTGGCATTGTTTCTTTATGTTCTTCATATGCAACAAAATTGTAATTGTTTCAGTGCCTACCAGCCTTGCTTTCAGAAATGAATTTGTAACATTTGAAATATGTCTTGACATTGACCACACCAAAAGCTGAGGCTACAAGTCAAAAAATAGATGGGGATGTAGCAAATTAAAGCCACTGCAGAACAAGGAAACAATAAGATGAGGAGACAATGTAAGGATTGGGAAAAATACTTGTAACCTATGTGTATTATAAGGGTTAACATCCAAGATATACAAAACACTCATGCAGCTCAACCACAAAAGCCCTCAATGCGTAAAGGACCTGCAGAGAAACTCTTCAAAAAAAGACATAAAATTGTGAGGGGAAAAAAGCATGTGAAAATGTTCCATAGCACTAATGACCTGAGAATGTAAACAAAAATTCAATGAGATATCATCTCACACTCAGTAGGATGACTCTTATCAAAAGGAGAAAAGACAGGGAACACTGGAGAGACTGGAGAAGAGGGAATCTTTCACAATGTTGGAGGGAATGTAGATTGGTGCAGTCATTAAGTAAATCAGCATGGGAAGCCCTGGGCCTATAAGAAATGGAGTTCAGAGATGATCCAGCAACCTCATTTCAGGTACATATGCATCCAAGGATAGGAGAATTGTTTCAGAGAGACACCTATATCACATGTCCATTGCTGTCCATAATAGCCAAAATATGAAATAATCCAGGTGCCTATTGATGGATGAATGAATTATGACATAAATACACATATCAAAATACCCCCCTGGATTATTCTTCAGTCTTATAAAAGAGGCTGAATAATATAAAAAGGAGATTTTTGACATTTGCTATAACAGGGGCAAACCTAGAGCACATTATGTTAAGTGAACAATCTAGAAATAGAAAAAAATCTTTCATGATTACAAATTCATGTGAATTTATATTTAAAAAACTAAATATACAAAGGCAGAGAGCAGTGGTTAGAAAGGATGGATGATTAGTAGGAGGAAATGGGGAGATATAGGTCAGAGGATAAGCCCTGGCAATAGAAAAGAACAAGTGTAGAGATCTAACACAGCATGAGGACTATGGGTAATAGCAGTGTATTGCATTCTGAAATTATATTTGTAAGTAGATTTTAGTTGTTCTTGAAAAACTGAGAGATGATGGATATGTTCATTTGACTATATAACCATTTCATTATCTATATGTGTATCCTATAACACCATATTCCTTTAGATACACACAGTAAATTTTATTTTTTAAACTATACATATAAATATTGAGATTGGAAAAAATGTCTTGGAAGTAAATGAAGATGAATTCCAATTATTAGCCTGAAAAGTACTGACTTCCTACTGAGATGTTCAGCACTAGATTGCTGGATATTCAACATGATTGTCAAATCAGAAATTTAGATATCTGAGAAAGGCCACTGTCAGTTGGTACCTTTCCTCTCCTTTAATGTCGCACTTACAAGAAGAGGCCTTGTGGGATGTGGAGTACACAGAAAGCTTGAAGTGGTCCTTTCCACCCCACTAAGAGTCCCTTCTATCCTTTGTGGGCTTGCTGTTCCATCCAAGAGTCACTCCTTGAGACAATTCCACTGAGAGATCTTCTTAAGTACACCAACAAGCCCTTGCAGCCTGTAAGTGCATGTCTCAATTTCCTCTTGTGTGAAAGGCAGTTGCTAAGAGCCCCTTTCTAGTTGGGTACCCAGAAAGTAACAGCAACTGAGTGTCCAAAGCGATTATCCCGTTATATTCTGGGTATCATCCTTTGCTGCAGTTTCTGTCTTGTTCACTTTCTTGCTTTCTCCTTGTGAATAAACTGTGCTCCTATGAATTGCTGGGATACCATCAGTATGTGATAATATAATCAGAGTACATTAGAGTTAAACAAAAATGGATGCATGAAGAGCAAAATGAACAGCTGGGCGACCCTCTTCTTAGATGTTATTCCCATTTACAGCTGCTGCTTTCCAGAATATTCCAGTCCTTGGAAAGAGGAGCTCTACTTAATGGTCAAGTCCTAGCCTCAGTCCTCAGAAAGCCCTTCCTAGCCACAGAGTGCAGACTCCAGATTCCAGCATTATGAGATTATGACATAACAATACCTCTATGACATTACCCTGCTTCAGGACTCCCAAATTATTCTATTTCTTCAGTTACTTGTAGTTTTTGTTGTTTGTTTGTTTGTTTTGAGAAAGGATCTCATGATCTAGCCCTGGCTGACTTGGAACTAGGTAGACCAAGCTGGCCTTGAACTCATAGAGATATGAGTTCTCATAGAGATATGTCTGTCCCTTCCTTCCATGTGAGTTCTGGGATTAAAGGCATGTGCCACCATGACCAGCTCTCCTGTGTTCTTTAGTGTCTATTTCACAATTCTGGATTTAAGTGTGGAGATATGCACATTCAGTGCCGACCCAAGCTGAGATAAATATGTGATAAATGGAATATTCCCCTACTGAAAGAATGTGATCTAGAGAAAAAGGTACCCTTAGGGGAGGGCCCCTCATCATAGCTTGTTCACTTGCACAGGCTGGCCTTAGCCTCAGGTAGCACCTGCATTTCCAGAACTATGTATGTAGTCTTTTTTGTTCAAGGCCAGGACTTCCACCAAGTGCTTTCAAATTTGAGGTATGATGAGAATAGTGTGCTGCCTCTCACTACTGATTGCCAATAAAGCATTCCTCCATTCTTTCCACCCACTGCCTTCTGTTTCAACTTGCAAAAACGGGCATTAAAATACATGTGAGTTTCAACAGAATTTTTTTCTTTATAAAAAGACATCCACAAGAAGCAAATGCGTGGCTCTTGTTGCACACACTAGGTAGCATGCAGCTTTGATAACAGCAGATTAATGATGATGTATGTGCACAACTGAGGGGTCTCAGAGGTGAAGATGCTTTCTTACAATATGTGCAGAATAAGAGCCTTAAGGGACCACCACCATTATCACTGTCAATAGGACCATTAACCTGCATTTTTTTTCCAAGACAATTCTGAGTAAAGTTCCCCTCAGTAAGAAAATGAACTGCTTTCTTTTTTTGGCTTGACACTCCATTTTTCTTAAGCTTTGCAAATTTACTCTTAGTATTTAATTGTTCTTTAATGGAATAACCATAATTATCATTTCTCTTTCTAATGTATGTGAGCAAACTGAGTAATAGGATTCCTACTTACCGGTTCATCTCTGAATCTGGTGATGGGGTTGTTGATGGAATATTAGAATTTGTTGGGTGGGTGGCTGTGAAATGAACCTTGCCAGTGTATCCTGGAATATTCGCCGAACTGAAGTCAAGAGTGAGAAGAAGGGCACGAAAGCAGATTACAATAATGATTTGTGAAATAGTCACAGTCACTAGACCTAAATATAAAAAATAGGAAGGAAGGTGCAGTCCAGTTGTTTTTCCTTCATAAGCTTGGGTATACAACCAGGAGAGGAGGCAGAGCTATGCACACACAGATAGGCAACATCTCATCTCTGGCACTAAAATACTTACCTCAAGTATGTTTTCACTATTATTTTAAGTGTGTATGTCCAGGCCACTGGCTTCAGTTGCATACTGAAGGAAGACGTAAGTCTTGGTGAAACAGCGGATCTATGTCACACATAACTTTGTACTTCAAACTCTGGTATTAATGAAGACACATACATGTGCTAATACTCATGGTATTTTTGGTCAGATGTATTTCTTGTAACCCTAGTATTTCATATCCTTGATTTCAGACACTTTTCTGAAATTCTGCATTGACAGTACATGCAAACGCACACAGTAGCTCCCCACTGACTCTTTTATTTTACACCACCCATTGGTCTGTTTCCTCCTCCCTTTCCCTGCCACAGACAGAGTGAGAAAGCGTGAAACACTGGGGAAGGTTCTGTGGTGTGTACAGAGAACACCTCCCTAGCAAAGGCAGTCAACCAACAACCTAGAATGGTTTAACTCAGTCTTTCAGGAAAACATGAAAAATCACTAATATGCTTGCCTCAATAACATTCAAAATGGTTTACCCAGATGGCTTCCTAAGAGGAAGGAGAGAGTGAAGCACAGGGCCCCACATGAGGCTCAAGCTTGGAGGCTGCTTATAACATGCTGCCTTAACTACTTTGAGCACAAGAAAAACAAAGCAAGATTTAAAGGTACACCGAAGAGCATGGGCACACTGCAGGTCACCAAGCCCAGAGTTGACACCCATCAGTACCGCTGTCTCAGCCTGCTGCTGCCTCACAGCAGACAAATTACAGCCACCATCACGAACACATAGGAGCTGCAACTTTTCAGCTCTGTGGTTTGTGCCTCCCTTCTCTGGGGACTTTCTTTGAGAGCATGACATCCCAAACTTATTTCTTACTCAAAATTTACACTAAGACTAAATACAGGGCTACTAAATACAGCTAAATGTCAACTGAAGGAGAGTGCCTCTCCTGTGGATGTCTTGGCTTTGTCCTTTCCACATATCCAATGCACCAAACAAAACCTTCCCTGGGAATGATTTATCCTTGCTGAAATTTTGCAAGGTGGAAATGAAGGAAGGTTGCTCCTTGTTATGGACTGTATCTTAAACATCATCCGAAGGCCCTTGTATTGACAGATTAGTTTTTAACTTGAGGTACTGTTAGAAGGCTTTGGGAGCTAGGGCCCATAGAAGGGGATTTAGGTTACTGGGGGAGTGCTCCTAGGAGGTTCTTAGGAGGTTACTGAGAGGTGGTCTCTCTCTGAACCCTGGTTGTGCTGTGAACAGACTTATGCAGGATTTGCTACTTCTATGGTATACTGTGTCACCCCAGACCCAAAGCAACATGGCCAAGGACCATGGATTGAAACCTAGTACTGTGAGCTAAAATATGTATTTTTTCTTTTTATAGTTGATGTCTTATCTGAGGAATTTTTTCTTATTCACAGAAATCTGACACTTTTTAGGTAAACAAAAGAGATGTCAGTGAGACAAGTGAATGCTCTAGTGTCAGGGTGAAGGTAGAGGCCTAGTGATTCCCCTTATCAGCCCTGGGATCTGGAGTCTGGATAGAATATCCTTGCACATTATTGCCTCAGCCATGACATCAGGTAGTGATATAACCTAAAGGACTTGGAGCATAGTCATACAACTCATACTGTAATTTCTTGGTGTTCTTCCTATGTTGATTATGTGTTAGTATCAGGATGTTAGGGGAAAATTATGTAGTAAGCAAGAAGTTGCTCTAATAAAGCTCAGAGCTGTCTTTCAAATGTGCCATTCTATGGCTATTGGTGATGGCTTACTGGCTTAAAGCTAATCAAATTGGGGACACCTCCACACTTAGACAATGAAGGAAAATCATATCAAGAGCCACAGGTCAGAATAAATGGTATGAATTAATGAAATTTCTGAGGCCAGGAAAATGAACAGCTAAAGACAAGGCCCTGCATTGAGAGGGTTGAAAGGCCTGCTTCTGCAAGCTTGTCTACCCCCTCACCACCCATGAGATGGTACCAACCATAGGGAAAACTCTCTGCCTCCCAGCCAAGCTAACTGCTGTTGAAAGAATAGAGACAAGACAATTTAAAAAAATGAAATATTTGCAAAAGAGAAGCTTCATAGGTGAAGAATGCAAAATTCATACAGTACACACAGCTGCAAAGACTTGCAGGTCGTTCCATACACTGAAGTCTCTTTAGTCTTTTAAAAGATGAGACTTGCAGGTCGTTCCATACACTGAAGTCTCTTTAGTCTTTTAAAAGATGAGACTTGCAGGTCGTTCCATACACTGAAGTCTCTTTAGCCTTTTAAAAGATGAGACTTGCAGGTTGTTCCATACACTGAAGTCTCTTTAGCCTTTTAAAAGATGAGACTTGCAGGTTGTTCCATACACTGAAGTCTCTTTAGCCTTTTAAAAGATGGTGACATGTGGCACCAACTTCCAATATTCTGACTAAATCAGGAATGGTGGGACCTGGGAATCTGGGCTCTCCATAGTTTCTCAAAGGTTCTAGAATGGGGCAAGGCTCAGGAACCTGTTGTAAAATGAAGTTGTGGACTCTTTAGAAGGGCCTGGATGAGTGAATGAAAGCTGCCAAGTTCTGGCCGGTGTCCCTTGGGATTTCTCGGGAGTTTCTTAAGAGTAGCTGTAAGGTGGAGAGGTACCAGAGCGGAGGCCAAACTACTGATGTGTGTGTCTCTTCCCCCAAGCATTCTTTGAAGCTTCCATGCATGTTACTAAGGAAATCCCCTCCATCTGGGTGACAGGTTTTTTCCACTGCCTCTGAAACACCTGCAGAAGTAAAGTGCTTCTAAAGTCAGAGTCCTCAGCCCGCAGTTAGGAGGTCAGAGAGATGGACACAATAAGCAAGCTGTCAATCATGAGAGGGGCTCCGTTAAAAACCCCATGAAGCTCTGTGAACCTCTGTGGCTTGAAGACTCTTTATTGATCTTGACTGACAGCTGTGTTACATTACACAAAGGCTGTTCTACGATACATCTTATCTAATAATGACGTACTATGGACTAGTAGACCAACCAACTAGCTGCTTAGGCTGAGGACGGATTCAGCTGCATAACAAAGTGACACATATTTGAAAATGAAAGTTCTCACCCACGCTGTTCTAAATGTATTTCCCTTAACTCTGGCCTACAGGGACATCACAAGAGGGCATTTGTGCCCTCTTGTGATATAAACACTTATATGCACTTGCCATATAAGTCCAACCTTCCATGAAGGCAGGATGACTCTCTGGGACACCCGAGCTGCTTCTAGGAGGGGATGTTTTTCAGCTGAAGGAAACAAAGCCATGAAAGGAACTGACACAATGGAATGGACCTCCCCATTTGCTGCATGTTCAGGGCCTACCTGTCCATGTGAAAGCAGAGGGGCATCAGCAACCTACGGGTGCTAACACTGCATTTGTTTTTGTCTTTGTTTCTAGCTTCTTGGCCTTGACCACATCTTTTAAGACCCAATTCCTTCATGAGCCTGGGTTTTGTTTTGTTTGAATATTTTGTTATGTAAGTTGACAGTTGTTTGTTTCATTACAATAAAGCATAATAAAGTAAAAAATAATTAATGATTTCAGAATATAAATCAGCAATACTAGCAATCTTCCTGTATAAGCCCCCTGACTGTTGTGCTTCCAGGTATGAGACACCATGTCCAGTTCATCATAATTATATACACATGTTGTATATACTTACAGGTTGACAAAAATAAAGGGAAATATATTTTAAAGTAAAATAGAAAATGAGGAAAATATATTTTACATATAGCATGGGAAAAGCCATGTTGTGTGTAGACTATATGTATTGCCTACATGGTTAAAGCTTTAATTACAAATACACGTTTCCCAATATGCTGTAGACTTCATACTCACTGTGTATAACAAATTCTCTTTTAAATGATTTATATAATATTAGGCAATTTTCTCAACAATCCTATACCTTATATTGTATCATGTGCATGCATTATATATAGAGAAATATATATATATAGAGAAAGAATAGAAAGAATAGAATGGAGACCAAGTAATCTGCTCAGAGTCAAGCAAACTTCAAGTGGCAGGACCAGTCCCAGCCTGAAAAGCCTGGGTATCAGAGCTCACGCAGTGGACTGTATCTGAAAGATCCTGGCAGGTTCTCAGCCAAGCCAGGAAGATAACATATACACATATGTTACGGCCCTGAGGTACTGGGGACTAAACCTAGGACATTATGCACACTAAACATATTCTCTATTGCTGAGCAGTAAACTCAGCCTGTCCGTTTGAAAACACAAACATCTGAAGGCTTGAAGAATCTAAGTGGGCAAAGACCATAGTGGCAAAAAAAGAAGACAGCCAATGAAACATTTACCTCAAGGGCCTCTCTGACCAGCTGGGTGACCTCAGATCCAGTTGAAAACTAACTTTTTTTTTTTCCTGTTCTGAAGCTTACTAAGTAGCCCGGGCTGGCTTTGAACTCCTGACACTCTTCCTTCATAAGCCTCCCGAGTGCTGGGCTTTCAGATATGAGCCAACATGTCCAGTTCATCTTACACTTTTATTTTACTAAAAGATTTAATTTAACATAAAATTAAGAGATTTTTATTTTTGATGTGTGTTTGCATGTCTTTGTGTGTTTATGTGCATGTGAGTGTAGTGGCCACAGAGGCCAGAAGGCATCATTGGATCCCCTGAAATTGGATGTGAAGACAGTTGTGAGATGCCTAATGTGGGTGCTGGAAACTGAACTCAGGTCCTCTGTAAGAGCCGCAATGCTCTTAACCATTGAACCCATCTCTCCTGTTTTACACAACCAGTTGAAATGGAAACTTTCGGAGACATCCTCAACTGTTCCCTCTCCAGGGTCCTGCACCTTCCTTGAAGGGCCCCGGGGACCATGTGGTGCAGGTGAGGAACTATCATGGCATCGCTCATAATATGCAGAGTAAACAAGAGGAACTCAGAAGTGCAGTAAGGGGAGGCAGCTCAGGACAGCCAGGGGAAAGTGGATGAGAAGGAAGGATTGGCCCAGAGGATGAAAGGGAGGAAAAGGGAGGGGAAGAGGGAGGGAGAGAGGCATTTGGAGCTGTGATGGATCTGATGTTTCCACTCACCACTTTGTGATGATGTCTGGTGAAGGAACTATTTTTCTGAATGCCTTAAGATCTGTGTTCCAACCTTTTTCAGGAATTGGTAGTTTTATTATTACTATCACTATCCCATGGATATGGTTTTTCTCTGCCTTCTTCACTCTTCACACTCTCTCTTTACAAGGAGATATAGGAATAATATGGCCCAAAGAGTTTTCTTCTAGGCAAGGATGAATCCCAAGAGCCAGCTCCATGCCAGATGCACAGCACTGTTGGCTGTGTGTTAAGGGCAAGATTTGCCTCCTGGTTGGGAGGTCCATTCTCTAGATGTGACCTCACAGCTCATGAAGTGAGCTATTTGGAGCTCTTCATGTCATTTCCTCTGACCTCAATCTTCTTGTCTGCAGAATGGGAACAGAACTGGATTTTGTGCTTCTGCCTTGCTCACACTATTTTGAAAAATAAAGGGGAGAGTAGTTGTGAAAGTGCTCTGGGAAGGCACAAGGCAGAAACATCAGGCTACTATTTTGGGAACAGCTAGTCACAGCCAGTTTTAGTCTGGGTTGTGGTTGAGTTCTGTAAGGCTGAGAGTATTCCACTGAGCTGCCTGTGATCGCCCTTTGCCATCCCAGACATTCCCCAGGTGCTGCCTGGGACTCTCTGTTGGACAATTCCTCTTTATTGGCTGATGTGTCTTCACAGAAGTCTCCGCATTGAAAAAGCAGAGGCAGTGTGAGACTGTGACCTTTGGAGACAGACAGTGTCCTCAGTTGTGATGGAGGAGTGGAGGGTTATGGTGGCTGTGATGAGATGACCCACCTGGTTGATCCCTGGGCTCTATGACCTGGACCTGCATCTCCCTCACAGGCCAATCTTCTTTGCTAGGAAACACAGTCACGGTGTTTCTATGGCAGGTGCCACAGGTTTGCTCCGTCATTTAGATTTCCATTGCAAAAGAAAAGACACTTTGGGCAGCTCTCTTGTTCTCTTGCTGTACACTGAGTGTGTACAGGCCTGCAGGTACATGTTGCTCAGTTCTGACTGCCTGTCCTGACCACTCCTGACTGTGGCTGTTGTGGAGGCAATGGGGTCATGGGGTTATATGAAAAGGAACTGGCCTTGGGTTCAGCCTGGTCAACTGTCTAAGACATCTCTTGTGTAAAGAGGCAAAGTCAGACTGAAAACAAAAATGATCCTTACTTTAATTTTCCTGTTTGATTCAGATTAGAAATGGGGGCTAATTATATAATTTAAAGACGTTCCCAACCATTACCCATGTCCAGGAAAGGCACTGAATGTCTACTCAGCTCTTTTGAAGTCTAAGAATTCCTGTTCAACCAGATGGATAGTTTGCATTCTCCTGGATCTTGGCCTACTCTCAAGCTGTAAGTTCCTTAACTTTGAATGTCTTTTGATATCTGGGCATGAATGCCAAAGTAGGAAACTGTTATTTATAATTATAATTCATAATATGTCATAATTCTATTTGTATGGATGTGATGGACAAGCATGTTAGCATAATTGTGCAAAAATACAGGCAGAAGTTATTTTTTCTTCATTGTTTATACCAGGGAAAGTATTTTAGTCAGAGTTTGGCCTATATAAACTTGGTGTAGTCTCATAGTAGAATACTATGCAACCATTAAAATAATTTTATTATGAAGAAAATGCTCAGTATTTATTTAAATCTTACATGCATGCAAACTCTGTATGAATTTGCAGGCTTCTTAGATACATAGATGAAGGATTATCAAACTTGCAACACTGGTATTGAAAACCAAAGAGATAGCTTACTTTTTATACTTTAAAAATACTTGGATCATTGCTATAGTCAGGATATGTGGAAGTTAAAAGGTGATGTTTAATTAGTTATGCTAACACTAGAGGTGAGCACGAACCTGGGCAAGTTCCAGAAAATGACTGAACAACAGCTTTGAGAATGTTGTTACATTTTAACCCTAGAATCTATTTCAAGGAATCTCCATTAAATAAATAATTTTAAAACATGAAAGATATATATAAAAAATATTTGAGAGAACTATGTATCATAGCAAAAAGAAAAGAGAAAGGAACAATTCATATATGAACTTGAACAAATCAGTCAATTGTAATACATCTGCAAGAACAGAAGTAGTGTTTAAGAAAGTGTATTTCATGATCATGCTTTAATGAAGAGGTTGTGGGTGCTCCCTGTGGTATATCACTGTAGTGGGTGCTCCCTGTGGCATATCACAGTGGTGGGTGCTCCCTGTGGCATATTACAGTGGGGATGCTCTCTGTGGTGTATCACAATGGGGAGTTCTCCCTGTGGCATATCACAGTGGTGGGTGCTGCCTGTGGCATATCACAGTGGGGGATGCTCCCTGTAGCATATCACAATGGGGGTGCTCCCTGTGGCATATCACAGTGGTGGGTGCTCTCTGTGGCATATCACAGTGGTGAGTGCTCCCTGTGGCATATCACAGTAGGGGGTGCTCCCTGTGGCATATCACAGTGGGGGTGCTCCCTGTGGCATATTACAGTGGTGGGTGCTCCCTGTGGCATATCACAATGGTGGGTGTTCCCTGTGGCATATCACAGTAGGGGGTGCTCCCTGTGGCATATCACAGTAGGGGGTGCTCCCTGTGGCATGTGACAGACAGGTGGGAAAGGTCAGAGGCTAATAGCAGTTATGTTCTCATGGGAGAGTTTGGTTTTATGTTTAGTATTGTTTTCTGCACTTAATTCTTATAATGATCAGATTTAATTCTACAACAGAATTATAAACTATATTTTAAACTGTTAAAGCATTCTCCACCAATGTTTACCACATTGGTTATGTCAGATGACCTGGTAATTGGAAAAGAAAAAAGGAAGGAAGGAAGGAAGATAGACAGACAGACAGAAAGAAGTCACCTGAGGAAAAGTTTGAAAGATAATGCCCCAGGAGTCAAGCCACTGGAGGTTTACTCAGTGACTCTTTGCCTTCCTGAAGGATGGCATCATGGCAAGGGTAAGGGCGTGGTTAAACACCAATCTTCTGGACCCTAAAGATAGTATCATAGGGTATCTAGATAAGATGTTCTTTGGTAACTCCAAGGAAAGTCATGCTTGCATTTGAATAGGACAGCGAGCGGTGTTTGTTTTTCCCTATGTGGCACAAAATAAAAATTTGCATTTCTGGACTTCAGACTTTGTGGAGATGAAATCATATTTTTATAAAATTTATAATTTTATTGTTAGCCCAGTGTCATATTGTGCAAAATATGTAATATTTAATTTGAGACCCATCTGTACGTAGCCAAACTACCAGGTGGGGCAAACAAGAGATCATCACAAAGTCGAAGGCAGAGCTTCTTGGTTGGGGCAGGGGAGGAGATGATGAGGTTCCAGGGGCACAGGGCACTTGGAGTTCAGAAGAGTTCACCAGAAATCTATTTCTCAAGCTCAATGTGGAGAAACACAGGCATTTACTATGCACTTGTGTGTGTTGTGTACGACACTACGTGTCACTGCATCTATAAACACTTCATGATAAAAATGGAAAACATTTGTTGTGTTAAAAGGTTATGAGTTGGTTAGAAAATAGAAAATCAATCAAGAGAAGAAACTTTGCAACCTGGGACGCCCTCTAGTGCCCACAACAGAGAAGCACAGATAAATGTCAGTTACAGGCTTCTCTTCTACTCAGTGTCCTTAAAACACAAGCTTCAGCAAGACAAAGTAAATAGCACTCTCCCAAACTCAAGAAAATGTCCTTTTTTTAAACATAAAAAACCCTCCTGTTTTTGTTTCAGTACTTTTAAGAATGACCCCCCCCAAAAAAATCAAAAACAAAAAACAAAAACAAAAACAAAACAACAACAACAAAAAAGAATGATCCCAAAGGAAGTTTGATTTTTTTTTGGGGGGGGGCAAGATTGTTTCACAAAACATTTCAAAATTTAAGTATATACTTGAATAAAAGGAAGCATTAATAAAATTGTATGCTTGATGAATATTTTAAGATTGGCTTTCTCCTTATGTTCTTCCTTTAATTTTTTTTACAGTTATTGTTTAATAGCAATGATTTCCTTGCAGAATTTATGGAAGAATTTTACATCTGACTCCTTCAGACTTGATAGAGCATGGCAGGTTTCAACAGCCTTTGGAGTGTCACATGTGGAAGGGACTTTTCTCTCTTCTTCCTCTCCTCCTCTCCTCCTCTTCTTCTTCTCCTCCTTTGCTCCTCCTCCTCTTCCTCTTCCTCTCTCTTTGGTTAATCGAGACAGGGTCTGTCTATGTATCCCTGGCTGTCCTGGAACTCACTATGCAGACCAGGTTGGCCTCAACTTCACAGAGATCCACCTGACTCTGCATCCCGAGTGCTGAGATTAAAGATGTGGGCCACCACCACCCAGCAGAGTGACTTCTTTATAGTCATGAGTCAAAACCAAAGCTCAGGTTTTTGTGAAATAATCTGTCCACCAAGATTTTTAGCTCATCAGAGGCAAATCCTTTTTTAATATTTATAGTAGGATAGTTCTTAGTATAGCCTCCAGCCCTAGACAGACATGCTTAAATTCTTTGATTGAGACCATTTACATAAGTGTACTGAAGTTAAAGATAGTTTTTAAAGATATTTTATAGCTTGACAGAGAGTAAAAAGAATTAGATAAAATAGATAATAGAAATAAGTAAATAAATAACAGGAAAAAAACACCCAAATTCAAAATTATAGTAGAGAGAGTGTTACATTTAACAAACAATAAAATGTAGCAGAGGTAAGCTAATGAGAAATTTATCTACATTGGTTTGTGGGCATAATATGTTTTTAAAAGATAAAATTAGCATTTAAAACGTTGTGGCATAGGCTGGAGAGATGGCTCAGGGGTTAAGAGCACTGGCTGTTCTTCCAAGGGACTCAGGTTCAATTCCCAGCACCAACATGGTGGCTAACCACCATCTGTAACTCTTAATTCCAAGAGAATCCAACACCCTCTTCTGGCCTCTGTGGGCACACACATAGGCAAAACACCCATACACATAAATGAAAAAAAACCTTAAAAAATGTTGTGACTATGACTATATGAAATCCTTGGTAAGAGCAGTCAATCACAGAAGCCAATGTGAGAGTACCCCTGATATTTGGCAACTCAGTGGCATGGAAGAAACCATAAAACCTCTACTTCAATTAGCTGCATAATACAAAATACTTTCAAAAATGTGGCCCTCAAAATGATGGCTTTTTTTTTTCTGTCATTGTGTCTAAACGATGCAGTATGAAAGCTACTTAGATGCATGACCAATGTACTAGGCACCACCAGGAATCTAGGGAGGATGTGCACAGTAGGTTTTAGCAATTATTAAACCATTTTATATATGGATTTGACATCCTTAAGTTTTAACAGCTGCAGGTCTTTGGAACAAAATCCTCTGCCCCTATACCAAAGGACACCTAACATGACTGCTCTGAGCCTGTGTGTATATGTTTTATACTTTATGAAAGACAATAAGAACTGTGGAAGGTTTGAACAAAACATCCCCATAGTCTAGGGCATTTTAATACTTGGTCCCCAGTCAGTGGCACTCTTTGGGCAGTTTAGGAGGTATGACTTTACTGATGGAAGTACATCATTGAAGCCAGGCTTTGAGGGTTTCAAAACCTTGCACCACCCCCGGTGCTCTTTCTCTGTTTCCTTTTGTGTGTGTGTGT
>LZPO01088631.1:0-18282 GCA_001675575.1 Neotoma lepida | reverse complement strand
TGNCTNNNTTAGGGTTTCTATTGCTGTGACAAGACACCATGACCAAACAACTTGGGGAGCAAAGAGTTTATTTGGTTTACACTTCCAAATCAATGTTCATCATTGAAAGAAGTCATGACAGGAACTCAAACAGGGCAGGAACCTGGAGGCAGAAGCTGATGCAGAGGCCATGGAGGAGTGCTGCTTACTGGCTTGCTCAGTCNNTTTTCTTATAGAACCCAGGACCACCAGCTAAGTGATGACACCACCCTCAGTAGTCTGTGTCTTCTTAAGAAAGTCCTTAATCTTCTTAAGATTAATCTTAATTAGTAAGACTAATCTTCTTTAAAAATTAAAAATTAAGATTAAATTAAAAAATAAGATTAATCTTCTTAATTTTAAAATACTTTACAGGCTTGCTTACAGCTCAATCTTACGTAGAGATTTTATTAATTGAGGTTCCCTTCTCTCAGATGACTTTAGCTTGTATCAAGTTGGCATTAAAACTAGCCAGCATAATAACCAAGCCTGAACCTTGTTTGTCTTTTCTAGAAATCCAAACACAGAGATCTTTAAAGTNTGTCTGGGGAGTATGGCCAAACATAAGATCCCTTAGTAATAAATTTTATTCAACCATATATGATTATATTAGTTCCTTCAACTATGTCAAAGAACCCTTGAGACACAATTTCCTATCATTTTGGAATATGAGTAATCTGGTTCTATTGGATACTGAAAGGAAAGTAAGTGGGAAGCAATCCATTCCTTCAAAGACTTCTGCAAGCCAATCTAACATACTGGTTGCTCACAAAAATATGCTGAGTATTACTTTAAGAAGCAGCTTTCTGCCTATCCCACCATCTCCCCGGTGCTTAGGATATAGCCTAAATATTCACATATGCTAGGTCCTACTATTAAGCTACATTCATAGACTGCTCTTTATTTTTATCTTGAGACAGGGGCTCACAAAAGCTGCCCAAGCTGGTCTCGAACTTGAAATGTTCTTTATTTGGTCTCCCAAGTAGATGGAGTGGTAGGCATCAGCCACAAGTCCCAGCTAAGAGAGGCTTTGATCTAGACACTGTCCTAATTGTATTGTCCTGTTTCAGTACAAACATGGAACTGGCCCTGTGTCCATGTTGTGTTATAATTGAGACCAAGTGCATGCTAACACATCAGATGAAGGGAGAACATTTAAAAATTCATCAGTTGGGTTTCTACATAGGTATCAATCATTTGAACCATTTCCCCATATTTTTTTCTGGCTCTTTAATGTTGATTTCATCTGTTACTGGAAACTCTGACACAAGTTCTAAGGAATCTCTATTTGTATCAGGCACAATGCTATTTGAGGGCAATATCATGAGGGCATCACCCTGAGAATGATGACAGCCTAATAAAGGAACATAGGCATTTTCCTCAAGCCGTTGATTATAAAATTGATACACAGCTATAAGGAGAAAGATTCAAAGGTAGTGAATCCTTCCAGAATTCCTGCTGTGTATGAGGTACCTTAAAAACATGTTAGTCTCAAAGCCAATATTCACAGTCTGTTGTGTTTTCAACAGAACATTAGTATCTTGCTTAATAAGTGGATATGTTCTTAACCTTCTCAACATGGGTGCTGGTAACAAGAATCTGCTATTAATGGTAGTAAAAGTTATTCTGAATCAAAACTCTGCTCATCCACAACATGGTAAGGGAAAAGAATTGCATTCTAGGGCAGAAGCTTCCCATGGCTTGGAGTTAGAAAAATGGAATAGACGTATCTAATATGAAGAAGAGCTACAAGAAAACAGTATGGACTTCACATATGGATTTACCTCTGACTTCCTAACCTTTTCAGTTTCTTGACTTTCAACCATCTACAGATATATGCTTTGTTTTAATATAGGAAAGAGAGATGATGGAGAAGGGGCCTGTCTTTACATGACATACTGCAGGACTCATTCTATCTTGTAAACACACACTACCATGAAAATGCTGACTTTTTTTGTTAGTTTTGTCAAATTTCTGAGGGTGTGGTGATTTGAATGGGTAAGGTCCCTTATAGTCTCAGGCATTTTGAATCCTGGCTGTTAGTATTTGGGGGGATTTGGGAGATGTGGACTTTTGGAAGAAGTATATCCCTGGGGTAGGGCTTTGAGAGTATAGAGCTCCTAGTTCACTATCTCTGTTTCATGCTTGCAGTTCATGTGATCACTCAGCTTCCTACTCCTGCCACCATGCCTGCCCACCATGATGAACTCTATCTCTCTGGAACCATAAGCCCAAATAAATTCTTTTTTTTTTCTGTAAGCTACTTTTGGTCCAAGTTTTTCATCATGGCAATATAAAAGTAACTAATACAATGGTCATGGTGCAGCTGACAGACCCAGGAAGTTCATTGTAAGAAGTTTTTGGATCTATGTGAGCACCTGGTATTTTTCTAACTATTCAGTGCTAGTAGCACAACTCCTGTGCTTTGTAATGTTGGTGGATCCAAAGAATATTTTGACTTTAATGATGGCCTTTTATCCTTTGCTTATGTTCTCTTGTCTCCTTCCTAGCCCCACCAGTGTGTCAATAGATCTTATTGTTCTAAAAGAAAAGTATAGTAAAATCAGTTTAAGATGCTTTGGTAATATCTAAAGTCATGAGTCAGGAACTCCATTGCTGGGTGTGCATATTATAAAAACCAATGAATAGATAGTGCTACCTAAGGAGCATGTATGACTGTTCAGAGCCACATGCCTAAATGGCCATGTGGAGCACATTGAATACATATAACCACAATGAGATGCTATGTGTCAACAAGAATGAACAAAATGTATAGCTGTATGTGACAGTATAGCTGGATCTCAAACAAAACATTAAGTAAAGGAAGTCAGATATAACTGAGTATATATTAGATGCATTAGATGCAAACTTTGATTAAAAAAAAACAACAACCAAAAATGTATTGTTAAATTTTGGGGTAATGGTTCCCTTTGGGGGAGGTGGTAGTTGGAAGTCACACACACACACACACACACACACACACACACACACACACGCACACACAAGTCAGTAGTATAAATATATTGAAATAAGCTCTTTCCTATTCCAGATCATCATTATCAAAAAGCTGGTTTTGTTTTTGTTAACCTCTATACCAATTTCAATGTGGGTTTTAGAAAATTCCCTGATTTCTCTCTGTTCTATGTTCTCCTAATGTTCCCCAAATAACACTGGGTCACTCATACTGTGATGAATCTGATTAATCATTTGCTAGATTGATTATTGTGGCTTTCTCAACATGGCCAAGGAAATTACAGCATCCATGGTATTAGTTCAACCTCAGAAAATTTGCTTGAGTCAACAAGTGGCAGGAGAAAAGGAATTTAACTTGAGCTGACATTGTGTATAGACTTTACAAAGGGCCTCGTCTAAGCTAGACTTTGAATGCTGTTTAGGAAATGAATCAATACACAGAGTAGGGAAAACGAATGCCAACTGATCAAATGGGAGACCTCGTGCTGTTTCCATGTAAGTCTCATTTGGTTATCATAATAACCTTAGTATAATCAACATAGGAGTCTTATTTTACTACTCTTTGATATTTAACTAATCTAAGTAGTATGTTCAAACTTCCAGTAAGCTAATGCCTTAGTCCCCTTACATGATTTATTTCATAAAAAATAAAAGAGACAATTGGCACATCTAATTGTATTATCTGGAGACACTGAACTATCATATTGTTTAATGCATCATTTTGACCCTGGTAGATCCTTCGGATAGAAGCCTTTTAATCCAGTGAACAAGCAGTAGGATATTTTTGTTTTGTTTCTACCATAGGCTGATATTCCTTTACAGGCTTAACCCATTTGGCCATAAAAATCTCAGTCAATTATTAAGGCTTTAAAAGGTCTTGCCCACAGCTGAAAGGAGAAGTTTGGGTATAATACTAATCTAAACAAGCCAAGTGAAGTCCAAACCCCAAATCTGGAACTGGCAGTGAGAAGAAGGTGTGAGTGTGAGTTAGAGAGAGGTGGCTCTAATACACAGATAAAAACTACCCTGGCTTCAGCTCTACTGCAATGCTCTGGTGCCCTCTGTGCTCACAAATGTGAGTCTCATGGTGTTTCCAAGTGCCTAGATGTTTATGAGCACAGAGCATAGCTAAAACTCAAATCTCTTTAGTGTCCAGCAAATCAGTAAGATCCATGTTGAAGTTTTCTGTTATATGTAAACTATAGGATTATGAAGCTGGGAATAAAAATGCACAAAACAACCAAACACTTTGAAGTGATTTTATTTGTCTTCTCTGCAGATGACAACCTTAAGGCCCACAGATATTTCATTAGTTAGCTTTTGTTGTCTAACCAACCACTTTAAATGTAGTGGCTCAAAACAGTATGTTTGCATGTTTTTGGGTAGATGGGTAAGGTTCTGGAGCTATTCAGAACTGGGTTCAGGGTTTGTATATGAATGTTTGGTCAGCTGGTGGGTCAGTAGAGGCAAGCTGGTTTAGGAGGTTTTGTTTGTGTGGTTTGTTCTCTGGAATGATCTCTGAGCTTCCTGGGCTTGACATCACAGAGAGTGAGTGAAGGCTGTTGTTTACAGTGCGTTCTTTTGAAAAATAAAGTTGCAAGCCCAGACCAAGTTCAAGGGAGGGAGAATAGACTTTGCCACGTGATTGAATGAGCAGAAAGTCCACATTTTCCAAGATACGGATATAAACAGAGACAAAGACCTAGGGATAATTTTTAATGAAATCACTAGAGCAGTGAAATGGAGGCACTGTTAAATGCTATTAGGGCCATAGGGCAAAGATATGATCAGTCCAGTGTCCCAGGCTGCAGCCATAGGCCCTCCATTGCACTTGCCTGGCCCCTCTGAGAGGTATAACTGAAGTCCTCTTCAGAAAGGCTGGCANCTGGGCACAGTGGTGGTGGTGTGTAANGAGGATTGCACATGATTTTTGTTTCCTTTTATATTACTTGGTTTTATCGCTGAAATTAATGAAAAGGACAACTTTCAGTTGGCTATAAATATACTTATGTTTAAAATAAAGGGAAATGCTTAATGCTTCATTCTTGGAAATCAGGGGTGTATGTCAAGGCAGATCTTTTGCAAACCCACCTGTTGGGGGTTGCTTCTTATCCTATGGAGGGAAGGATATAGCAGGTGGCACTGACTCAGGGGATTTGGGGTAGGGCAGAAAACAGTATCCGACTCTCAATTCATTCTCTGGATNAGATTCTAATTGGAACAGGTTTTCTGAGAAGAAGGATGACTTGGACCACCTCATATTTCTTTAAAATTATGCAGAAATGGTTTACCTATTGATTTAGAATTCTCCAAGAGGAAATAGAGGGTCCTGACATGCAAGAAGATATATCTGTGACTGTGGAACTTGGTGACATGAGGTGGCCTCTAGTCTCTATCAGATGCTAGTGNAGATTTGAGGGCCTGAATATTCTGTGGTAAGCTGCTGTCCACTGCTGACAGAGTCTGTTTTATACTGTGGACCAGGGAAGCTCATCTGTTGTTTCCCAGTATCCAACTCCACTTATAGAAGATGCTGCTAATGTCTTCGGGGAACAATTCCTGTACCTGTCTCTTATACACATCTAGATGTGTATAAGAGACAGCCCTTACAGCATCTCTAGAGCCTGGAAACTTGTTCATTAATCATCCTCTTCCTTGTATTTGAGCCTTGAGATATGACTCCAGTGCTCATAACAGGTTTCTGGTTGATCTGCTCATTAGATTTTCCTTTGTTGATGATATTTAATGCAGGCATTCCTCCAACACACATTTCTCTATTCTTGTTCTGCTTTACACTTTCTCCTTTGTTGATTTTATTTTCAGATTAAACTTTACACATCATAATACAAAGATGGGATGCTGGGAAGATGGCTCCTAAAAATTTTGATTTTTACATCCAGTAGTAAAAAGTGACCTCATTGCTTAACCTAACAGCAGAAGAGACCTTGATGAAGCTCCAACTAGAAACACAATTTGCAGCATCATAGTTTTGACCTATGAAATTATATGTCTGAACTACAAAACTGTAAGGTAATAAATTTTCATTGTTTAAAGGCTTTTAGTTGGTGATAGTTTTTGTCAGCATCAGGAAACTAATCTAGACAGATGGAAAGCCATAACATATCCTTTCTATCTTTAACCAATTTATTTTCCATTTTTTCACTGTTGTAATGCTGCAAATGAACTCTTTCNACATTCATCTTTACATATATGTGTGAGTAACTGATGAGAATAATAAAAAATATCAAAGAACATTTTGTCTTGTTTTAGATGTAGAATCTATGTTTTGCATATTAATTATTCATTTATTTTTTTAAACCTATTTGTTTTATTCATTATTGAAATAATGTTTTAATATTTTTCTTACTGAATAAAAGCATTCCCCAAACCTTCTCAGTAGTGTTCTATATAGTAGAATTTTGTGAAATATAGCTCCACTGTATTTTTAATTATAATGATGACAGTTTAAAGTATGTAGACATTTGAAATTATTCGGTAACAATAAAAAGATAGCTTTTGGTCTGGTCAAAGATTTCATACTCGGATTTCTCCTGAGCATCAGAAGAAATTGTGCTTCTGTGAATGGTCCATTAGATTTCCCTGTGTCTCACCTTCCTCAGCACTGCACATTGTCATGCTGGTTCCATTCGAATGGTCTCAGGGAAAGTGTTTTCTTCTTTGTTCTCAGATATCACTGGTTGATAATGAGACTGGACATGTTTTTATATTGGCACTGCTCCACAGCAAGTCTGTAAACTGTTTCTATCAAACTCATCTGATTCTGCTCTGCAAATTCGCTGCTTCAGTTCCCTTCTGATGTGCAGCAAGTGGTCAAGAAATCTCTTCTTATCATAAGGCTGGAATCTAACCTCATATTTCATCCTCCTTAACTGTCTACTCTCCAAGTGTGATTTATCCCCCACCTGAGACTTGCTGTANGTATCTTCACCTCTTCTTTGTCTCCTCTATGGCTTTGTTGATTCTGGCTCTCTTTACTCACTTCTTAGTTGTTCTTCCCATTCCTANCATCTCNCACTACCCAAGTCCTGTTAGATGAAAACTCTGATCCCACCAAGCCTGTGCTTAGAAAACATTGGCATTGGGTGTTCCTTTGTTGTAATATTTCCTTGTTCATTGTTGATTCTGTTAAGTCGAGGCTCTTCTTTCTTTTCTTTGGTTAATTTGGCAAAGATTGTATCAATTTTGTTTATATTCTATTAAAAAATCTCTTATATTTAATTATTATTATTTTTCCCTTTGTTTATACTTCATTAATTTCTGCTTTTATTTCATTATTTCTTCTTACTTACTGTATTTGTGTTTGGTTTATTTTTGTTTCTCCAAATTGTTATATTACATCATTAAGTCATTTGTTTTTGATTTTTTTGGTCTCTTTTTATGTACACAATTAGAGTTATGAATTTCCCACCTTTGGCTCTTCTTAACATTTCCAGAGCTTTTTTATTGTGTTTTATTTTTCATTATTTTCAGAATTTTAAAAATTTCTTTCTTGATTTAGCATGTGGCTTATTTGTCACACAGTTTGTTATTTAATTTCCATTCCATAAAATCAATTATGCTCTCTTAAATTTTTTTCACCAAAGAAATTGGTCTGTTACTCTTTTTTCTCCTTTTTTTTCCTGAAAAAATAGTTTTTCTGTGTAAAGAAGCCTGAGTTGGCATCTGTGGTCTTTCAGAACTAGGAGGACTCTTCTGTCTTTTAAAGTTTCTATTGAGACACTGAGAAGTCAACTGTTATTCTCTTGCAGCTTTCAGTACCCTCTCTTTGTTCCATATTTTATAATGTGCCAAGAGATTTCTTTCATAGTCCTATTTGGTATTTTGTGTGCTTCTTGTGTCTATATGGATGTCCTTCCTTGATTTGCAGAAATTTTCTTCTATGATCTTGTCAAATGAGGATTTCTAGTCTNTGCTGTTTACCTGGGTTCCTTCTTTTATAATGCCTAAAATTCACATATTTGATCTTTTCATGTTGTCTCAAGAAAGCATGCAATATGAATCCTTGCTGGTGCTAAATCTGTTTTCCAGGATAAGCNAGGGATCATGGAATGACATGGGCAGGTGAGGTTCTGGGGACTGTGCCAGGCAGGGTTGGTAAGAGAGTGGCTTAGCCTCAGCTGAGCCTTCTGGGAGTGTCAGAAGTGCATGGCAGATGGGGCTGTGGGTCTCACCTGTTTGGGCTGGACACAGCTGCATGACCCCAGGTAGGCCTGGCATGCTGGTTAGCAAGGTTCTGGGGAACTCATCCTTCTGCACCAGTGCGTAGTCTGTGTGACCTAAGCTAGGTCTGGAAGATTGGGCATGAGCAAGGGTGGGCGAAATTCTAAAGTATGTGCGTCCTATAGTCTTTTCTGTTTAAGAAAGAAAGCTAGATGTAGGCTGGGTGTCACCCCCAGGACAGGTCCACTTTGTGGCAGAGTGGCGCTTCCTCCCCATACAAGAGTAAACGGCTTATATCCTTTAGATATAAAGGCATAGAAACACAGGCATAGAAATGCTTGCCCATGGTCAGAACTGATGTCAGTAGTATACATTTTGAGTTAAGACTGAGCACAGGCAGAAAAATAGACAGCTTTAATCAAGGCTCAACCGTTAAGAATCACATCTGAAATTTTGACAGTTTCCAAGGAATTTTCCACACTAATAATTTTGTGTTCAATTTATTTGAGAGGATCAGCTTGGTGAATAGCAGTGTGCTGTATGGTTTGAAATGTGAAAAACACAGTAAATTGTCTTCATTTTCCTTTTTCTGAAACTTAGAATCTTAAAGGCTGAAAACATCGATGGAGACGATGTAGTGCTATGTCTGGGTCATCCTAGTGACCNCCTCAACTTGATTCACCTTCCAGTAAGTGCCAATTTCAAATACAGTCTTTCTTTCTTAGTGTAATTGATGACTATTTGTCACTCTTGAGGGAAAAGTGAAGTACTTTTTAGGAAGTCATGTATCAGCCACAAAATCACTACTTTTGTAGCTACCTGTATTTCCCTTGTAGAATTCAATAGATGGAATGAAACATTAGCCCCATCATTTGACACTCATGAAGCACGTTTGGAGTCAGCATACCAAGGAAAAAAATCAATTTTCATCTCAGATACTTGCAAGAACTCTGTATTTATGTTAAAACTAGTTAAATTTGCTGTCTTTCTTGAGAAATGGACACATCTGCCCTCCTTCTTATTTTCCTCCACCCTTTCTTCTGAACACAGTGGTTCTCTTTTTGCAGCATTTTGTTTTTAAAGAGAGAGTCACCTTTATAGAGGAGGCCCACACTGCAGGGGCTGTTCGGAAGCATGCTGGATATAGGCCAGAGTGTATTTTCTTTAGAAGTACTGGAAATCATTCAGTCCTTTTCAAGAAAATCACTCACAGGTCTTCACAGAGGGATCACACTTCAAAGCAGATTTCTTCTCTCTATGCTCCCAGTGTTGCATTGTGAAATGCTCATGTTTGTGCATTCATATTCATTAGGAGTCAAAGCAGTTTGCCATCCTGGTTGATTTCCCCTTGCAGAGAACACTAGAGCTGTCTATGGTATCGCCTGTGGTGGGCAGTGAGAAATCCCTAACTCAACTCACTCAACTTGGTACTTTTCCTCACTGGGTAAATGATTCAGAATAGTTAATAGGGCATTGAAATCTCCACAGACAGAAATGCTAATGCCTTTGCCAAATAACTACGATTATCAGCTCAATCTTTAGTGCTTGGAATCTGACATAAATCCTCTGAATGTATTAAAGTCTGTTGCGGTACCTGCTGGAGAGGCTTGTTATGTTGACCTTGTGCAAATCCTTCTCTGACAGCAATTCGATAGAAAGATGGGTGCCCAATCTGTATTCTTACAAAGGAGAGAATAAAGTAGCTGTTTAAATTACTTTCATGTACCATAAAACAGGATTCCAGCTCCTGTGTATCAGCCATTTTCCAGTGAGACCCTGGAGAAGAAGAATACTGTACAAAGATCAGAGAGGATGGTATCTCATCACCCATTATCTACTACACTGTGGGGTCTAAAAGTATCTAGTGTCTTTGTGTTGTGCTCCTTCTGACAAAGTTTTATTCCCAGAGACTGAATATTTGGAACAGTATATGCACTATAGCATGTCTAAAGTTTTTTAGGCAATCTGGATATAAGAATATATTGAATGAATTCAATAAAGACTTCCTAATGGGGATTAATTATCCAAGCTGAAATCTGCATAAACCATGAAGGTAAACAAGTATCACAAAATAGATAAAAACTCATTCTCTTTTACCTACAAGATAAGACTCGTTAAGACCCAACATCTTAATAATAATCATATTTTAGAAATGAGTTGGATATAATTAAAATGTTTCACCTGTTTCTTTTTTTTACTTTAAGTAATACAGTTATTAAAAGTATTAAAATTACATTTGTGACCCACATTGCATTTCTACTCAATACTCTATTGTATTGAGCTCTAGAGTGGATGGTTGTGAGCCAATTCTGCCCTGCACGCCACTTTCATAAGTACATTTTTACCATACCCATTTGTTTGAATGTTATCCTTGGCTGCATTTTTTTAATCATTGGATTTTTACCACCTGTTTTGTACTCTTTATTCTTGGCTGCAAATTGCAATAATTATTTGTTTCTTTTTTTATTCACTTCCCCTTGCAAACCCTTTATCTCTGCCATTACTGCATGTGTATAATCTGTTCTTCACACAGTAGCTGGGATCAAGTAACATTTTTAAACTTACATTAAATCATGCTATTTTTCAAACAAAACCTCCTAAGGCCTAACCTATTTGAATTAAAAGAACATGTCCACACCAAGGCTCAGAAGACTTTGCATGACCCAGACTTCTATGATATCTGCAGACATTCTTCCCAGTGTCATCCAACTGTTAACATCATTCTAGACATACTGGATATCTCACTGTTCCCTGAATACATAAAGCTAACCTCTCACTTTCAGGGACTTTGTATTAAAAAGTTGGAATACACTTCAGTTGAAATGTACTTTAGAGTTCTTTCTGTCTTTCTTTCTTTCTTTCTTTCTTTCTTTCTTTCTTTCTTTCTCTCTCTCTCTCTCTCTCTTTTTGTTTCACTTTATTTTTGAAGGATAGTCATTCCTCCAAGGGGATTTTCTATTTTACATTACCTAAAATACTCTCCCACTTTCTATCAGCAAAATATGCTCTTTAATGATGCTTTGGGTTTTTTTCATGTTTGTGACCATTAGCTATTGAATCTGACATTTAAATATTGTTTATTAATTGTGTAATGCTTTGTTTACATCATTTTCAATATGTTCTAAAAGGAAAGGGAGCATAGGGGAATAATGTGCTAAACCATGTTTGTACTAGTGATAAAAATCAAATGATGAATTTCTAAGAATTTAGAGAGCTTATTGAAAAATTTGGACAGTATAAAAATTTAAGTCATATAATCTAATAAGTAAAGATATTGTACTAAAAGCAAAGGTAATGCAAGTTTTCATTCTTGATAATTACTTCATTATACTTCACTGTTACATTCTTTAGGCAATTTGTAGCAATAGTAAGTATCTTCAAGGTAGAAATTCTATATAATGGTGTACCACAGCAAATCTTTAATCAGTTTGGAGTTCATTTACTTGTTGACTTCCTACTGCCAATGGTGGGTGTGAATGTAGTATGTATTCATACACAGCATGAATATTATGGAAGTTAGAAAATTCTACATTAAATTATGCTATTTATCAAACAACANATCCTAAACCTATTTGAATAAAAAGAACAAGTCCATATCAGGGCTTTTNCTTTTCTTTTCTTTTGAGGTTTATGAGATGTGTGTTGGCAGAAGCCTTAACTCACTAGCAGTATTATCACACCAATAAGGAGCAGACATACAACTTAAACGATTTGAAATGATTTGGAAACCTAAGACATGGAGTGTGTGTGTATGCATACATATAAACATTCTTTGGTCAAAGAAATTGCATAACCAAATAAATGAGAAATGAGACATTTAAAATGAACTCAGGGATGGATAACACAACTATTTGTAGTTCAGACAGATAGAAGGAGATAAGAATGATTTCTGCAGACCAGTAATNGGATTTTAGCAAAGCTCTGGGTTTCCGAGCAAATTAATACATATGGACCCACATCTGTCCTACTGGCACCACGATCCCTGAATTGGCTCACAGTGGCCTAGCTGCCTCTTTTTTTCTNCATTCACTGATGAATGTTTATATATCTCCTACAGGTCTCTATGCCCTACTAATGAGCACCCAGTCCCAGAGTTTAGCAATTCCTTATAGTTTCCACCTTTTCTAGCTCGTCAGTATGTGCTCTCCATACCTACAAACTCATGCAGAAATTTTAGATATTATACTATATTGTTATTCCAGACTTCAAGAATGGTGCTCCAGGCTGTGCTGTGTTTCATTCAAAGCTTGCAGTTCACCTGTATTAGCTGGCAGACGTTTGAAACCGAGGGATGGAAGAGTATGCTCAGCTCTGCATAGCCGGCATGGAATCTTCAGAGCTCCCTTCACACAGAGAGCAGCAGGGGAAATTTTCTTTTTGAAGTGCCATTTGCAGAAAATACAAACAAGCTAGCTTAATCTAAAAAAATGAAAGCATACTCATCAGAGAAAATACATAGATGGTAAGTAAGTGCATGGAAAGGTGCTCCCTATCACTTGACATCAGAGAAATGCAAACTAAAACAAGTAGATGCCACTAAATCCTATTAGAATGGCCCAGATCCAGAAAACTGAGAACAAAACATGCTGGTGAAGAGTTAGAATCATGGGAATGCTGCCCAGTCAGGCATGGTAGGAATACAAACTGGCATAGCCCTCTTTGGAAGACAGGAAGCCTGTTACAGAACAGAGCCTCCTCTTAGCATATAATCCAGCAGAAGTAACTCCTGGTGTTTGTTTGAATGATCTGGAATGTTGTGTCTATCCAGAAACCTCCCAAATGATGCTCATATTAGCTTTATTGACATTTATCTTAATTGGAAGCAACCAAGGTACCCTTCCATAGGTGAAATAAAATATGGTACATTGGGACATGAAATGTTACTTAGAGCAAATGAGATACGAGCGATGAAAAGTTATGAAGGAAACGTGAATGAAAATAACTAAGTTAAAGAGGATGATCTATAAAGTGTAAAGGTCACATATTGTATCATTTTGACTATGACATTCTGAAAAGGCAAACTATGAAGAGAGTAATAAGATTAGTTGTCACAAGAGGATTTGGGAGGAAGGGAAGAAAAGTCAGGACACAGCGGAGTTTGAGGGTGGTCAAATTCTTCTCTATGATTCTATAATGATGAATATATATCATTACAATTTTGTGCAAACCCATAGAATATATAACAAGAGTGCACCATTTTTTGTGATAATGATGTTTCAAAGTCTATTTCCCTGGCAACAAGTGTACCACTCATTTTGTAAAATTTCATGGGGGGATTTTTTCTGTCTTCCCATTTTGAGGTTTTTCCATTTATTTTATTAAATTAGATTTGTCCTTGGATAATTTCATGCATCTACGAATATATTCTAATTACTCACACCCCACTCTCTCATCTCACTCTCATCCCCAACCAAGCTCCCTCCTTCAAACAAATCCATTTCCCATTCTCATCATTTTAATTTTGATAACACAAGAAGCTTTTATATATGTACACACACACACACACACACACACACACACACACTTACATGACATGGGAAAGGCCTTTCCTTGGGCACAGCTTGATCTAAATGTTAGATGACAACACCAGGAACAGTTTTCATGCTCCACAGGCCTCTTCATTTCTCTATTTTAAGACACTTAACACNCCTCACAGACCCAGATGGCTCTGACAGATCCAGACTGTCTATTTTTTTGGACTACAGATACCATAGAATAGTGTGAGAAATTTCTCTAATAGAAACTTAAGATATGTTTACGGAAACTCATTACACACACTTTTACTTTGCTACTTACTATATAATTAACCAATAGAAATTCAGTCAATCTTCATACCTTCTCTGTGAGAAGTGTTCTTAGACTACTGTTGTTCTAGAAATAACAGAATCAAGGTAGTGAAAGGTGAAATGGTTTCCAAGGCCACATATCTAGAAGGTAGCAGAATGATTATTTGAAACAAGTCAGCTCTTCCTCAGGGTGTGGACAAAGAGATGCACAGCCTCCCCCATGACCTACCACGTCACATGATCCCCCAGTAATCTTTTCACATCTCACTGGCTCTGTCTGATCCACTTGCCCAATCCCCAAAGCAATCCCAAAGCCACTAGTCACTCAGGCTTGAAGTCAGTGTGTTTTTCCCTTTCACGTTGCATAGACTGAAAATGAGGACTGCCAGGCCTTCTGAAAGCTGTTATTTAAGGAAAGCTGCAGTATTCATCACAGAGAAATTAGAAGCCACTGGGTTTGGGGATTTTCACCTGAGTAGGATAAAACCCCTCCTCTTATCTTCCTACCCCTGACACAGCAGATTCCTGGAAATTTTCTATTGTAGGGAGAGAATTGCTTTCTTGGAGGAGTTGAAGAGGTAGACTCCTCCCTGAGCCTGTTGAGCTAGGAAACTATGTCTTGTACCTAGCAATATGTTTATCCATTTGTAGGAACTATCTGACTTGTGCTCAGGCTATGCATTTTGCCTCTTTCCAAGAACTTTCAGGCAAAGCATCTGAGGGATGTGCGGCAATAAAATACAAGTAAAGAAGCTGCTATTAGAAATGAGAGAGGCACATCTTCATCAAATGTGGCTCCCCTAGGGGATAGGAAATGACCCTGCTGGCTGTCTAGACCTTCTCACATTGCAGGCATAATGAATCCAAGCTTCAGAGCCTGCTGACAATTGTCCATGCTCAGAGAGAGACAGTGATGTAATCCTGATTAAGATGGTTAATAAGGAATTAATGAGAGGTTATCTCCTTGTCTTCAATCATTTCCTGGTGAGAAGAAGAGTCTTGAGCCGAACTCATTAGAGCTGTTCGTTTGCAGCCACTGAAATTGCCGTTTTGAAATTACTCCGAGTTTTCAAGAAGAAAACTCATTTCAAGTCATTATTTCCTAATGTTATAAGACTGTGTAGTATAAAAAAAAGTTTTATGTTTGAAACCAAATCCATTCAAACAATTATTCACTAGTTACCTTCTGTATTGTGATAAGTGGAGTGTTCCAGATACAAAGCTAAAAGTATCATCAGGAGAATGCCAATGTTTGGGTCACAGTGGAAGCTAAAATCTCAGCCCCATCACTTAGTACTTTTGTGATCTTGGGTAATTAAACCCTCAAATATTTAGATTTTTATATTTATATTTTAAATATAAATATATTTATATAATATAAATATAAATATTTATAAAATATAAATATATATATAATATATTTATATTTTCAGAGAACTGAAATAAAGGTAATATTGTCTACTAAGATTACTTAATATAGGAAGTAAAAGAAGTATTCAGAAAAGAGTCTGGTTCACAGAAAGCATCTTGTGAAAATGTGATTGTTGAGATTGGATTGTCATTGAACTAAATCTGAGAACATTTTTCTGGAAATTGGATAAAACATATGGACTGTGGTATGGTCAGGTTCTTTCTGTTTGTAAATTATATACGATTTAATGTGATGTTAATGGTTTTCACTGAAGATACTTCAGTCAGAGTGCTGAGAAAACAGAAATTACTACCAGGTATGTGTGATAATTTATCATACCGAGATTTCATTTTAATTCAGGGGAGTTTATTGATTATACTTGATGAAACCATTACTACTGATATAGGAGAAACCACAGGAAACTTTCATTACTCTATANACATTTGTTCATTCTAGATGGACTAAACTAAATAAAAATAGTATCTTTGGAACAAATATAAAGGGATATTTCCACAACCTGATATGGTAGGACATTTTTCAGCTAGACAGAAATATCAGAAAATAGAGGAATTTGACTGCATAAAAATAAAACATAGTATAGTAAGCATTCCAGGCATTAGACAGTAAGANTGAACATTCAAGCTAGAGAGATTGTTAATTACAAAAGCTGGGCCATTGAAGAAGGCTACGGGCCTACTCTTCAAGTGATTTAAGAAAGAATCAAAAAATGATTTCAGTAAGTATGAAGAGGTAATTCAGATAAGAAGAGAAAAAGCCAATGATTTTTTAAAAAAACTTTAAAAATGATTTAAAAAATGATTAAAAAATACACAGAAATATGAACACAAAAATAAAGACTATTGAGTTATCAGATTTTCAACCCAGTACGGTAAAACNAGTATTTTTGTATGACATGGTTATGGTGTGTCGGGGGAAAGGACTACTACTGTCATTTGTTCCTGCTGGGAGAGGAAGTTGCTATTACATTTGAGAAAGTTACTTAGAAATGTTTAAATTTATAAATGTTGATACCTTACTGCAATCAGTCCTACCCTGGGGAATTTTGCTTAGAGAAATAAAAGAACAAAAAAGTGTAATGTGTTATATTCAGGAGTGTGTTTATTTCAGTTTTTCTGAGGAAGAAAATGGAAATAAGCTGGGAAATGTATCAACAAGGTAAGGATTGAATATATTATGGCTCATACATACTACTGAACATTAGGCGACTTTTAAAGAAAATGTGTTAAGGATGGATGTTCATTTATTTGTTTTCCTTGACTAAGTAGTTTTTATTGACTCTACTGCTTTCTGTTGGCATTTCTTAGTTCTGTACATAGATTTTACTGAAACTTTGTGTCTTCCTCACATCCATAATAAGGGAACTATAATCTGATGGGAATTCACCTATTAGGTTCACATTCTGTGCAGCATGAAATGTTTCCTGAGAAAGAGTTAAAGGTGGGTTTGTGACGCAGTAGGTAAGAACACTGGCTGCTCTTCCAGAGAACCCAGGCTTGATTCCATGCACCCACATGGCAGCTGACAATCAACTGTAATTCCACAGGGGGTTGTCACCCTCTCTGGCCTTCACATATACTGCATGTCTACAATGCACAAACATACAGGCAACACACCCATACACATAAGATCAAACAAATCTTAAACGGAAATCACCGAGGAAGCAAGAGGGACAGAATACTGAAAGCACATCNGTATTATCAAATAGAACAACACAGCTGATGTATTATTCTATTAGTTTATTTGTTTCTTGATGACTTTCAAGGGGGTGGATACTCCTCTTGAAGATAACCAACTTATCACAGCTATCTTACCCAGAGTAGTTCTTTTACACCATGGTTACTNTGGCTGCATATTGGCATCTTCAAACTGATGTCAAGATGCTCTTCCGAGTCATGCAAGTCAGTTATTTCTGAGGCTTCCTCATAGTGTGCTTTGGTGACTGCAAAACAGTCATTATAGTATCTGAATCAACTCATTCATTCTGTCATTTCTACTAGTAATTGTTGAATACCTGGAAGGACTCCTGTGCTATCTTAGGAAGAAAATGGTGAATGAAAGGAGCCTAAGAGTTCATAGGAAATTTATATTCTAACCAAGATGAGACACATAAAATAGACAACAGAGAAATAAACAAAAGGATATACAGAAGAAGATGAGTCTATAAAGAAAAATAAAGAATATAGGTAATGGGGAATATTTACACTTGGGTGTGCATGCATGCACACATACACTATAAATAAGATGGTAAAACAGGATTGTCATAGAAGGANAATACGGACAAATGATATTTTAGCTAGACCCTATGGAAAGGATGGCATAAACTCAGGGAGATTTTCAAGAATGAGAGCTTCAGACTGTGACAGAATGAGTGCTTCACACCAAGCCAGGAATTTCCCTGTGCCCATATTCTAGTATAGCATGAGGTGTAGAGTACAGTGCTTGGTTGAATCAGAAGAGAAGGAATACCTGGGCGCTACACATCATTGAGCTCATAGATCATTGAGAATCCTAAAATCACTATGAGATTTTATATTTTCCTCTGCTTAAAGCCATGCAAGGATTTTGAACAGAACAAAAATAGACTCTGTCTTCATTAATATTATCTAGCAATTTGACACAGCCTAGAGTCACTTGAAAAGAGTCTCAACTGAGTAATCATCTTTATCAGGTTGTTCTGTGAACATGTCTGTGAGAAATTGTCTTGATTGATACAGGAGCCCCCAGGCCACTGCGGATAGTGACATCCCTAGGAAGGTGGTCCTGTATTATGTTAGAATACTAGCTAAACACAAACAAACCAGAAACAACATTCTTCCATTGCTCCTGTCTCCAGGCCCATGACTTGAGTTCCTGCCCTGACTTCATTCAGTGATGGATTATGACCTGGAAGTG
>LZPO01088628.1:0-16752 GCA_001675575.1 Neotoma lepida | reverse complement strand
GTTGAGGCTCATACTCTAGAATTTCAAAGATGACTAAACTTACAGACTATAATCTGTTCTAAAGTTTATGGAAAACAACAGTAAGCAAATCATCTCAAATCTTGGTGTGTATATATATCAAGAACGTCATATTTTCTCTAAAAATATTATTAGCACTTATTGTGCTAAACATCATTATAAGAAACAGCAACATATCCCTGAATGAGGAAGANATCCTTTTCTTTAAGGTTTTACATCAAATCGAAGTAGGCAACAAGCAAAGAACATATAATGAATACATACGCTATATAAACATACTACATAAGCTTAAAACATGATAAATACTTGAAAAATACATATGGATATTAAGGAGCACTGCAAGTATATTAATGGATTGGGGCAAAGAGAAAATGATACATAAGTACATGCTTGTGGGGGTGGTGTCTTTTATCTTCATCATTTGTATATTTCATGATTGTCAATGTATTTATCAAAAGGCATTTGAAATTTCCAAAACAATACAAATCAATAAATATGTCATTTTCATAGTATTTCAAGAAATAGAGAGTACAAAATCATTTGATTCATGAAACCCAGGCAAGTCTCCGAATGAAATCATTCAAGACAGCCCTATGCCCACTTGTTCTAGAATGTATTCTATAAACATGTGCTCTTCATAATCTGTTAAATGCTCTTTTTCATGAATCTATGCTTTATTCTTGTAACTACACTGTTGAAAATTGTCTTAAGTAATGGGGCCTTTATTGCAAACTCAAAGTTAATGATTCAATAACATTAATTTGGAAAGGTATCTTTAAACAGGAGAGTACATGAAATTAGTATATACACCAATTCATAAATGGAGAATTTCTTGGGTAGCTTTTAATCCTATATGTTGCATCTTTTTAGCTCCACAAAGAGAATATCTCTAGATGATGGAGCAAGGAGAGTAGGGTATGCAAGAGTGGAATGATTAAAGGGTCTCCTGTCATGAGAAGCTGAGGTAAGCCCTGTGTCTGCAGGCATATTGAAGGCTATTCTGGGATGTGTCATGCTGGAGCTGATGGGAAATCCATAGGCAGAATTTCTTCTTCAGGGGAAGTTCAGTACTGTTCTTTAGTCCTTTCAAGTGACCATTTCATCCCCAGATTATCCAGGATAATNCCCTTNACTGAGAACCATCTGATTTCAGGTGTTAATCACATCAAAATATCTCCACAAAAAACATAGATTGATGTTTGATTGAACAACTTCACTACAGATTCTCTGGGCACACACTGTGGGCTCCACAACCAGTTAACACGAAATTATCTAAGATAAAAGTCTCAACACATAGAATAGGAACAGCCAGGGATTTTAGCTCTTGTTCTGAGAGAAATGGATGTTTTTATGCAGTTGTAGAAGAAAAGAAATTAAAACCTGGATTATATTTCAACATTGACAATTATTGACAACTAACTGAGGGAAAGCAATCAGAAACAAAGAAAATGAGAATAGCAAATGTAAGACAAAGGTAAGTAAACGTGACAAGAAATGACCAGGCTGTGGACACATGCTGGAGTTAGCATCCTGAGGATCTGGCCAAATGATTGAACAAGAGTCATTAAAAATGGCATTTCATAGTTTGATTTAAGTAAGTAGGAGAATGAACTGAGGTTTAACTTGGGAGGCTGAGAACAGACAGTGTGGATTTGGGATAATATCATAGAGACAGCTTTCAACTTACTCATAGACAAATAAAATGATGATATTTAAAAAAAACAGTTGGGTAGATGTTTATAATGAAAGAGTCATAATTTGGTGCAAATTTCTGAGGTCTCATTTTCTTTCATGTGGTGATTTAGCCCATTCAATTTTTCTGATATATTAAGGGTATTTAAAAGGAAGGTTGACAGGAGAATGTTAGAAACAATAAAAACACAAGCAAACAAAAATAAATTAATCCAAGGCTTATTGGGAAGATAAATAGACAAAATGGTCTCCAGAAAAGAGACGGGGTCAGTGTTCATANACTATTGTTAAGTGTATATAAATAAATAACCACACTCATTGGNTGTGCTTATATGAGTTTCATTGGTGACCTGGTTAAAATACAAAANGTACCTCAGGCTGGAGTTCTTCTAAGGGATGCCAAGGACTGAAGAAATATACAAAACAATGAAAGCAATACTCTTAGTTTTTCTAAACCATGTAGGAAAAAATGTATTTGTCAACACAGAAATTTGGATTATTAGTGGCAGAAGATAGTCTTTTTTGGTTACTTGTAATGAGTCTTTCTCTGTCCCATCAGCTCCCAAATAATGGCACAAGACTTCTTATTCATTCTGAAAGCTCAGCCTTAGCTCAGGCTTGTTTCTGACTAGCTCTTGTACATTAAATTAACCCATTTCTATGAATCTGCATGGTGCCATGTGGCTTCTCACTTTTACTTCTCCTCCTGTATGGCCTGCTTCTTCTGTATCTGGTTGGTGACAATCCTTTTCTTCTTCCCAGAGCTCACTCTGTCCAGAAGTCCCACCTATACTTCCTGCCTATCTATTGGCTGTTTAGCTTTTTATTAAACCAGTACAGTGACATATCTTTACATAGCATAATCAAGCATCTTGCATTATTCCCTCTTTTTGTCTAAATAAAAAGGAATGATTTTAACTCTAACATAGTAAAACTATATGCAATAAGAACAGTTATCAGGTAAGAATTACATTCACAATGTCCAGTCTCTTGTATAAGTTTCTTATCTGAATTTGGTGCACAAGTCTGTGTATGAGTCAGTTAAAAATGATTTTTTTTAAATATTTGAACAGGTAAAAGGTGTGTGTCAACTTTATAAGTCCATTTGGACTGTATAACCAAACCTCTATCTATGCCATATGAAAAGATGGCATGTAATAATAAGTCATGAGAATTCTGTAGCCAAAAAGACTTATGATGTTTCATCCAGTCTCAGAGCTATTCTCATATGAGAAGGATGAGCATATATGTCACCTGTCCTGTAGTCTTTCTTGGTTCCTTTTTCTTTTGTAATGTCTGTAGTCAAGATTTTCAGGAGATCTCCCCCAGTCAAATCTAATCTTGATTAACTTTGAAAGAATACATAGCTTTTTAGTTCCTGTGGAAACAAAAGCACAGCCTCTCCCTCAACCCAAAACACATTTTGACTTCCATTCTGAAGCCAAGCCATCTCTAAAGTATATAGGCTGGTTTAATTCAGCAATCCCTCCCATAATCCAATGTCTCTCAGCAGCTGTAGTACCCATATCAGTATTTAAAAAATTCAGAGTCAACAAAATAACGTCACAAGATGCCCTGTGTATTTCCTATTCTTGAGTGGCTTATTTTTTTAATTATTTTGTTCTTTATTTAAAGANTTTATCTNATTATTTTTAGACAACTTATTTTCATGGCTATCTATATCCATTTTCTTTTCTTTTTAAGCCTATGCCATTTTTTAAATGCACTGTAGCCTGTTTAGAGGTGTTTTCTCATCTTAATCTGTCTTTACTGAGCACCTGCAGTGTTCTCTGACCATGTGAGACAAATCTTAAACTGCCATGCCAGCCACTGCACAGCTCAGCTTAGCACATGGTGCTGGCTGATGGTGCTGGTGACTGGCTCCAGCCCACAGACAGTGGCCAGTAGCTGTACAACTGTATGGCGAACACCAGCCACCTGAGAGACTACAGAACTAGAAAGTCACATCAAGAAATTTTCTTAGCTTTCTCTGACCCTATATTGGATATTCAAGCCCCATGTTGGTTGTCATGTGTAATGAGTCTTTCTCTGTGGTGATATATTGTGTACCCCAATATATTGTGTACCATAATAAACTTATCTGAGGATCAGAGGACAGAGCCAGCCACTAGATTAGACATAGAGGCCAGACAGTGGTGGCACACACCTTTAATCCTATCACTCGGGAGGCAGAGATCCATCTGGATCTCTGTGAGTTCAAGGCCACACTGGAAACAGCCAGGCATTGTGGCACACACCTTTATCCCAGCACTTGAGATCTCATGTCTTTGTTTGGGAAGCACTCGGACCTTTAATCCCAGGAAGTGACATGGCTGGNTGTAGAACATGAGGAGACAGGAACTAAGCAGCAGTTCAACTGAGACTCTCAGGTGTGAGGACTGAGAGGCTTTCAGTCTGAGGATTCATGGAAACAGGACCAGCTGAGGAGTTGACGAGGTAAGGTTGGCTGTGGCTTGCTCTCTGATCTTTCAGCTTTCCCCCAAGCACCTTGCTCTGGGTTTTTTATTAATAAGACCATTTAGCAATTTGTGTTACTTTTCTCTGTCCTACCAGCTCCAAAATAATGACATAGAGACTTCTTATTAATTATGAAAGTTTGATCTTAGCTAAGGCTTGTTTCTAACTAGCACCTGTAACTTAAATTAACCCATTTCTATTAATTTACTTGCTGCCACATGGCTCATGACTTTGATCTCTCCTCCTGTATGTTCTGTTTCATGTGTGTCTCGCTGGTGACTCCCCTTCCTTCTTCCCAGAGCTCTCTCTGTCCAGAAATTCTGCCTGTACCTAGCTATTGGCTGTTTAGTTTTTTTACTAAACCAATCACAGTGATACATCTTTACGCAGTGTAATCAAATATCTTGCAATAGTTCCGGACTCAAGTGAATATTATTGGATTTGAATTTGCACCACATTTTGGCCATAGTGCTGTCCAGCATCACACCTCTCAGTGGTCAGATAAATAACCATTCCTGAAAAACATATGAACATATAAAGTGAATATTCACACAACTGACTTGTAAAAATTATGTTACAGCACAAATTTCGAAGAATGCCCAATCATTGCTCTACTTTTAAAATGTATCTGGCTTCATGCTTTTTTCTCCTTTGTATTTATTATGTAGTCATATTTAAATCATAATTCCTGTGTAANTTATTNTCTTAGGATAGCCAAGAGGCACCCCAGTGAAGGTCCAGCATCAATAATGTAGCAGAAACCATAAGCCTTGAACCAATCCCATGACTCTTTGCAACGAACACTTGCAAGTAAAGATATATGGACAAAAGGGTTTACTGCATGATTCACTATGTCACACTACAGCTTCCATGATGAGAATTACCCCTTTTTTTCTTTTATCTTTTTTTTCTCTTAAATTTTATTGAGGAGGCTGCAAGTTCAGAAGGTAGATATTCAGGGATGGGAAATGACTGGGATCAAGATGCACAATGCCAAAGACACAAATGTTAAATAAAAAGAAAATTAAAAAAAAGAAGTACCTTTATGACATAATTAATGAAATCATTTCCTATACTTTTAGAATGAGTAAACAAAAATTGTTCATGATTCATTAATAGCTATATTCTCTTATTATTTCATCATATCATCTTTGCAGACAATATAAAAGGGATGGTGAATACCAATTATATAATTTTTCTTATATTGAATAGACAGGTGCAATAAATATGTGCAAGGTCTAAGCATTGTAATATATCACATTTTATTTGTTTAAAATGAAAAAAATCAATATAGTAGGACACTGTCAAAATGTCTTCTGTTGTATAGAATTATGTGAATTAAACTTTAGTTTCCGAAAATAAAGACAGATTATGGCCAACTAAGGAAGAAGGTTTTCATCAGAAAAAAGAGAAGTTCAAACTTATGATGATATAAAGAACATGACATTTGTGCCAGGATCTTAGGCTTTCTCTAAATATTACCATCAGCCATAGCTCATCTCAAAGAAGGTCACAGTTGCAGTCACAGGAAGAGATGTCTTATTAGCTTAGCCTNGGTCAGTAGCTATAAATTCACAGAAAAATTTGACCATTTAAAGCTTATCTAAGTTAGAAGATAAAAAAATCTCTGGGGGCAATAATGACATTTTCATAGACATAGATTAAGAATAACTTCTGGAAGTATTTTAGATTGTGATGAACATTTACAATATATTCACTAATTTAATTTTAGATTGATGTTTAAATGAGAATTACTCTTGTTTATTAAATTCCTATTTGTTTGCTTATATATTGAGGAATTTATGCATGAAGCTTTTGTGTAATATACTTGAGAGTGATAAACAATAAAATTGTTGACCTTTACAGATCTTTTAGTTGATACAATTTGAGAATAAGTATGCAAATGATTGGATCATATAATATATTAACTTCTTTGGGCCAAAATAGAACAGTTAGTAAATTTCATTGAGGACATCATTTGGTTTCTAAAAATCATAACACTTCATTTTTGTTCAATGTTGGCCAACAAATCGTCTTAAGATAGTAATCATAACCTCTCAGTTTTCTGATATAAGAGAGAGCAGTTATCTAAAATGAAAAGTTTAAAATCTTGTTACTATTCCTTAAACTTCTCAGTCTTTAGAGAACAATTTTTTTAAATCTTTTTTTGATAGCACTTCTTCCATTCAACAAATGATAAATAGCAGAATATTACTGGAGTTTAAATATTTCTGAGAGAGCTATTCTTCACTCCCTGCTGTTTACAAGTAAAACATTGTCTACAAATAATACAACACATTAGCTGTCCTCTTTATCATACAGCCATGTTGAATACTTGTAACATTTATAAAAAGACACCAACTGATTGCAAGATGAGCGTTACCCTTGAGCAAATTATGAGCACATTTATTTCAGTCTTATGCGTTTGAAACTAATTTTCTGGTAATATCAAAAGTGTTCATAGAATTAACTTCCTGTCACTTCAGCAGCATTCATGTGAATATTTTATGATTTTGCATTGCTGTATTTGTCTAGAGTTGTGACATGATCGAGTCATTCTCTGAGGGAAACACATTAATAATTAAACTCTGTCCAATGTGGAGTGCTGAGGATGACAGCATAATTGTACATTTCCAGAGACCATCTTGCATGGTGGAGAAAGAGAATTGCCCCACCACCATTTAAATGTCAATTTCAAATTCTTTCTAAACTAAAATAGTGCTTTGCAGGAAAAGTGGGGGGAGGGGAGGGGAGTTAGGATTGGTGTCAAATTTGGAAAGTTCTTTTTACTTTCTCTTTATTTTAAAATGTGAGCTAAGTGTGAATAGCCTTCTTCACTCTTTCCTTCTCCTCCCAAATTAACTGTCAGTTAAGTTCTTTCTTTTGGCATCATAATGTCATCCTGGGCTTTGCAATAGAATTGCTTAAATGATAAACACTCCTTGCATAGATTAGCTGCATGGGAAAGAGTGCTGCTGACACGGGAGCTTTGATTGCTCTCAGCTCTGAGGTTTGAGTCTTTTTTTAACGTGGATAACTTCAGCAATAATTTAAGATTTTAATCCACTTCCCAGTCAAGCAGTAGTGGATAACTTCAGCAATAATTTAAGATTTTAATCCACTTCCCAGTCAAGCAGTAGTGGATGGATCACNCTGGGTGGCTTATTTATGTTTCCTGTTTGGATTCTTAAAAGAAAGTTATTGGATTTTTAGAAGTGAGATTTAAAACTTTTCCTGAGACTCATACATTATACACATTAAAACTCACTTTTGTATTTCTTACCTAAACAAATTATGCTTAGGAATTTTTACCAGAGAAAGCCTAATGAAACTGAATTCAACACAAACCAAGACTGTAAGCAGGGAAATGATCCCAAAATAGGTTGAGGTGAAATTTGTAGGTAAATAAGGAGTCAACCTCTCAATTGAATATCATTTTGTTTTGAATATACATATTCATTAGAAATAATTGGTATTTTCATATTATTTACTATTGGCTGGACAATTACAAATTTTTCAAAAATCCTACTTTCCAATAGTTATCTTAAAGACATAAGACTATGATTTAAACACAATATAGTACATGGCTGTTTTGTTCATAAAGAAAAATCATGGAAATTAACCTGGATTAATGAAAAAAATAAAAGATTTGTTAAATCAATAGGATTGCTTGCAATGTTAAATATTTTAATGATGCAAATGAAACAGTTCAATGACTAGAAATCTGGTCATTTGATGTTTTTTCCATTTATTTGTTCATTCAGTGTAGAAATATTCATTAGATACATATTGAGTACAGTCAGTAGTTTTGGTAAAGGAAACACCACACTGCAGAGAACATTTATAGCTGAATGGACCAGTGTTTCAGAGGAGAGTGAATGCTAAATGCTGGAAAGTATGATGTTCTACAATACATTGAAAGATACTAAGAATAATCAAGTAAACTGAAGAACGGAAGGGTCATGGGATTATTCGCATGGCCAAAGAAGATTTCCAGAAGCTGAAAGTGAGTGAAATTCTAAAATATCTGAAAGCAGAGTACTCNCACTTGAGAGGCTGCAAAGGAGAGACTGAAGTAGAAGGTGCTGGACATCAGGTGAATAAGATGTGGCAGTAAGTTGAGGGGACTCCAGTGTGTGATGAATGAAGCAGAGATGAAGAAAAGCCTGGAGCAGCCACCACAGTTGAAGCCTGTAAGCCAGTGGGTAGGAGCAGGAATTTCACTTTGCATCAGATAGGAAGGCACTAGAGAAAGCTGAGCAAGAGGCTGAACTGATCTGAGTGTTGAAAATAGTATATTCATAATGCTGTAAGTGGAATGCAATCACTTAGTAAAGGCAGCTTTGGAAGCCTTACTTCAGAGAGTGAGAGGACATGTGCTGGGATTAGTGTATTTTATTGAAAAAAAAATATGTTACTATTACTTAATTATACTTTTTTCCCTACAATATAATTTGATCATATTCTTTCCCCTCCTGGAACTGCTCCTGGATCATTCTTACCTTCCAATCATAATAACTGTTTGTTCCTCTGAATTCTGACCTCCACAGGGACAGAGGCATAGTCCTATATTCTTCCTGTACTGATACTCTTATCTGACTGATTTTTAGTAAGTCGAAAGAAAATTTTGTCTGATGTATGCATGAATTGATATGCAAAAAGTCATTATTTTAAAATTTCCATATAATAAATCACTCCTTTTCATTTTTACTTCTGATTATACCTCTACCATTTTGTTGCTGATTCTTCTTGNCAGGTGATCCAATTATGAGTTCTATGAGGTTTGGTCAGCGATAGGTTTAGCTAAGGAGTTCTATGTGGCTTGGTCCTGGAGAATATCCAGAATGTATGTGTGTGTGTGTGTGTGTGTGTGTGTGTGTGTGTGTGTGTATAAAACTTTGTATTATGGTTATATTGTTCTGATATTTTAAAGACAGGAATAAATAAAAACATAGATAGATGACAGACAATAGTTAACAGATGACAGGTAATTCAGGTAATTTACTAGGTTTGGCACTTCAGTTGCAACAAACCATTTATTGAAAAAAAATGTGTTACTATTACTTAATTATACTTTTTTCCCTACAATATAATTTGATCATATTCCATCTATTGGGGCAAGAAATCCATCTATTGGGGCAGACAAGATAGCTCACTTCATAGAACCCTCTCCATGAAGTCTGATGGTATGCATTCTATCCTTAGGAAAGAACTAGCTCCTCCAAGTTGTCCTCTGATCAATTCAGGCACTACATGGTACCCCCATCCCCACAATAAATAAATTTAACAATTTTTTTGTTGCTTTAAGGCAGGGTCTATTATGTGGCCATAGCTGATCTGAAACCCTATGCAAATCACACTGGCCTGGAACTCTAAGAGAGCTACCTTCCCCTGATCTCCCTGTAACCAAGTACTGGCATTAAAAGTATATGCTACCATGCCTAGTAACAGAAAATTTAAGGATATATTTTTAAAAATCAAAATTCACTAATTTATAATTTCCATATTGGATGGCATTTCTTCTTTGCAGTAGTCAACATATAAAAAAAAAGATCACAAAATATAGGGCCATATCTGAATTTTTTGAGAACTCTAAAACTACAGTTACCAAAAACGGATCTGAGAATACTCGATGTTGATGATCTGCAATTGCTATGTTTATATTGTTTTTGTTAGCAATAAATTCTAGAAGGAAAAAGCAAATGACAAAACACCCCTCAGCAATTTTTGGAATTTATTCAGAAAACTGTCTTCTAGATGACATTAAATGTTATCAAAACAATTCTCTACATTTCTCCACATTCTACATCTACATTGACATACCCCAGTGAAGTCATTGCCAACTTCTTAAGGAACCTACAAGTCCTAGATTTCATTATGATTACTGCCCAACATAAATTTGGCACACAATGTAAAGCTTTGGGGTATAAAATTATGTTCTCAAGTTTGGGGAACTGAAATATGTTTTAGTAAAAACATCAATTAATGAGCAATTTTGACAATTATCTTTCAAAGTCTATGTAGTTTTGTCTCATTATGGTAGGTGGAAAGTAATTGTCAGTCAATCATTGTGTTTGGAGAACACTCATTTAGTTACTGAAATTGTTTATCTTAAAAGAATGAAGAAAACAAAGTGGCCAAAANAATGTCAAAGAAATGATTCCTAATGATATTTTTCTATACTCATCGATTGGTGCCTTGCCCAGTTGTTGTCAGAGGCTTTCTTCAGAAGCAGATGGGAGCAGGTGCAGGGACCCACACCCAGACATTATGAGAAGAAAGAGTCTAAATTGGAGGTCTCCATCAGGATCTTTCACTCTAAGATTGGGGAACCTCACAAAAGAGAAGAAGGGAAGACTATAGGAGTNGGAGGGGATGGAGGACACCAGAACATAGTCCACTGAATCAACTAAGCCAGGCTTGTATGGCATTATAGAGACTGAAGAGGCAATCATGGGGCTGGTATGGGTCTACATTAGGTCCTAAGCATATATGTTATGGCTATTAGCTTGTTGTGCTTGTGTGACTCCTAACAGTGGGAACAGTGACTATGACTCATTTGCCTACTCTTGGGACTCTTTTCCTCCTATTGGGTTGCCTTGTCCAGCCTCCATATGAGGATATGAGGGCTTTCATCTTGTCTTATCATGTCCTGTTTGATTGTGTTTGATTGTTGGCTCACGGAAGCCTGCTCTTTTCTGAAGGGAAGTGGATCTGACAGAAGGGAGAGTGGGAGAAGCTTGGAGGAGCGGGAAGAAGGAGAAACTGGTGAGGATGTATTGTATGAGAGAAGAATCTATTTTCAATAAAAATAAAATAAAATAAATAAAATAAAACAACTTCCAGTATCGTGGAAAATGAAATCTATAACGGGGAGGACAGTAGAGATCTGATCACTCTGTTGGCCTTGATCACTTTGAAAATTTGTCATGATAAAACTTGCAAGTTGAAAATATACATACATATATATTTCCTATAGCCACTAATATTAACATTTTGTTAACCAATCATTATTAATTTTTCTTTATATTGTAGTTAGACCATGAATCCCATGAATGATANAATTATTTCTGATTTCTCCATAGGAGACATTTAATGATCTTTTGCTCATTGTAAACCATAGCTTGAATTTTCAGGAGTATGGATAAAGTCAGTTCTCGAAAAACTGAATTTTTGTTTCATTATTAATAGAAAATAATACATTTCATTATGTTTAGAATGTTTTAAGAAAAAGTTGTTTTTTTAACTTTAAAGCTGTGTTTAAAAATCACAGATCTGTAATCATTTTCTGCTATAACACTGGGAGAATTGTGAAAATGTTGTCATTTGTCCTTTAGGAATGGTATAGAATTTAATTGTCCTTGACTACAAGACTGTCACAGCCATAACAGAGAATAAAAGGCTGGTCCATTTAGGGACCAATCTCCTTACTTCTTCTTTTACTACAGCATCTTTTGACTTAGACTATTCCACTACAATTTCTCCTTGACTTTTCATGTATTTGACCAATTTATATCCTTAATTTTTATACTTAAAATAATATACCAGTATATTTGAGTAATCACACATATAACTATGCTTGAAAATTAAATATATCTTATGACTTTCTGTGATATTCATAACCTCTAGTGAACTTTCTAGACACAAGCAACTTTTATTTGATATACAACTGTTCAGAAAATTTCTCATAGACTTTTAAATGTCTGACTTACAGAACTCCACTATACCATCAGAGGTGTACATTCCATGCCAATTTCTTTTCTTGTTAAATAACAAAGTTGGCCACTTTTTCACAAGATCACATTCCCAATAAAATTAATATTAAAGATATGGTAACCCCTTGCTTGGATATTTAAACTCTTTTGAATGACTTCTGTATAGATGGACTCTGACAATTTAGAATGAACCTTGCATACAAAGTCTTGGGTTCTTGTTCCATTACTGTCACCTATTCCAAGAAAAATCAAATATCTTCATCAATGCAGCCCTCTTTTTCTGGCTCTCTACTCAACCAGATTTTCTTAAGACAGAGTAGACATGGTTTTCGAACACATGTAACAATATGTGGAGTGTGGAATGTCTGACTCTTCTAGAGACATTTTAACTTCCATGTAAGAATTCTGAAGTCAAAAGACTGGTGCCCACTTTCACCACTTTCTAGATATTCATTGGGGAAAAGTTACTGGCTATCTCTACCCTATTCTCTGATGATTTCCAATATAGGAATAGCAGCAGCACAATCCATGGGAATTTGTGAACAGTAAAAAAAGGCCTCGTTAAATTGAATGTGATCATGAGATACATGAGTTGCCATCATCACAGTTCTACCTACCTCATTTAAAGAGCTTCTTAGCAATGTTACAAATTTCTAATCGATTTATGTTGTACTTGGAGAACTTGATCAAGAAAATACTTAAAAATTGTTTCACATCATCTACTAAAAGGAATATAAAATTCTTTCTTCTATGCACTCACTTTTTTCATGAGTGAATTTTCAACTCTTTTCTTCATTTACTAAAACTATCTCATGTTTTTATACTAGTGTTCTGTCTATAAAATGAGTGATATCACTTTTCCTTTCTCTGTGTCCTAGAAAACATTCTGAGCACCTGAAAGTACCAGTCTTCAGACATGTGCCAATGATCCCTAGGAATTCTTTTGGTGTATTATTTGAGGGAAACCATCATTATGATAATCTTTCCTAATGTTTTAATTGTCAGTCTGATCAGGTCAGGTGTTTTAATGCTTAGGTATGCCTTAAAACCTTAGGGAACATATATTTTCTTAGATTCTCCTTCTTCTTTTTGATTTTTATGATTTATAAATGAAGCTTTATTTTCAATGGGTTGAACTGATGTTATTATAATCCTTCTCAGACTTTTCTTCCATCCCCCTACTAGTTGTCTATTCTTATCATTTCCTTTTTATTTCAGAGCTGTTTCTGAACAAGTTTCCAGGTTCTCTGATTAGCATTATTCTCCATGGAGACTGCAGAAATCTTCATGGTCCCCAGTAAACAACACCTTTTCCAAATGCCCTTGCAACTGGCAAGCATTCTGTCCTGATTTGCATTGCTTTGGCTCATCCATGACCTCACAAGGGCACCATTGATGCCAGTAAGACACTTAGTCACCCCCTTCTGTCTGTGACTCCAGAAGACAGTATGTTTCCAAGATTTATAGAGATGTGTATCTTCTCCTTTGCCTGTCCTTGATTGGGTCTAACTTTTACAGTGCTTGACAGCAATTTATTAAGGAAACAAGGTTGGGATTTTGAATAGCTTCTACTATTACTCATGAGGCTGAGTTTTTTTCCACACGTTTTTACTCTCCATGTTAGCTTTAGGAATCAAGTAGAACAAGAACCTTTCNTGCTTTTCCTTTTAGTTACTAAACTTAATTTCATTTTCCATCTGCTTCATTGATAACTTTTCTAACACTCACTGGATTAGAAAGACATTCTTTAATGTTTTACAGAACTTTGTCCACCTCCACTTTTGCTTGCCGCTCCGGTACTCCTTTCTTCTTGGTTCTGATCTAGAAGTGATGACAGAATGTGAGAAATCAAGGCAGAGGAAATATTTACCAATATGTCACAGAAAGCAGTGCCTAGCATAAGCAGGNTCTAAAATACTTTATTCCCTTTCAATACCAAAGGTAGAAAGTAATTGTCATTTAATCATAATTTTAGGAGATAAATCATCAGGTTATATAATAAGTAAGGTTGTTTATCTTAAAAGTATTTAAGAAGGCAAGCATAAATGAACAATCCAGTGTANGTATGCCAAATAAAAATCTGTAAAATATAGCAAGGTAAATATTTGATCACTCAGATAACCAAGGTCATTTTTAACTTTTCCATGGCAAAAGTATAGCTAAGGAGCCCTTACCCTGTGCAGGCAGAGAATAATACATGTATTTATTGTGAATTGTAATAGGTCATATTTGTCAATCAATGTAGTGATACGACAAAGACCTAACAATTCAGGATAGCTGAAAGGCATTATGTCCATCTCCAGCATGGGATATCTTGAGGGCTAGCTCAAGAATATTCTGAGCATGGATGCCCAACATTGGCTTCTGAGTTAGCAACAAAGACTCCATCAAAGACCGTTGCATGTTTCAAAACTCTCAGCAGAATCTGTTATCTTATGTTCCCACTGAATACTCAAGGTTAGGATATTGGTGAAAGTATATGAATTTCTTCTTATGTCTAGGTAAACTGATTCCTTTAAAATAAAATAAAAATGGGGAAAGAAGGAAAGAGGGGGATCTTTGATTGGTGTGTAAAATAAAGGGGAAATTAATAAAAAAATAAAATAAAACAAAACGATATTTAGAGATGGTTAAAATTATTTCCAGTAATAACAGAACATTTATTATCTCACTTCATTCCAACTATGCAGACAATCATGGTTGTCAAATGGGACCATCTGGGAAGAGGGAAGCTCAACGGAAGAATTCCCTCCATCAGATTTTCCTAAGGGCATTTCTGTGGGGATTTTCTTGATTGCTATTTGATAAAGGAGGGTCCNTCCCACTATGGACAGTACCATCCATAAGAGAGGTGGATCTGGAATGTACCTGAAAGGTAACTGAACATGAGCCCCAGGGGAACCAGTGGTCAGTGTTCCTTTATAGCCTCTGCTTCAAGCTCCTGCTCGATTTCCCCCAGTGACAGACTCTAGCCTGTAAGAAGCACACCAAGTTGCTATTGGTCATAGTATTTCACATTGACAGCAGTCTAGAATACCATCTATCTTCTCTAAACCTGGCTCAACATGAAGAGATATACTAGTTACTGTGGATTTTATAAATACAAGAAGGGATAACAAATATTTCTAGCAAGGGTATAGTGNATACTTTCTTAAACATAAAAACAAAATGGAGTGTAGTAAGTAGATGAATGGGGAAGAGGGTAATTGTTCTTAAGGATATCTAGTTATTCATCCAGGTCCTCTGTCCTAAAACAAAAATCCATCAAAACAGTTATTTGTCAGAATTGTTTGCCAATCAGTAAACTTGAAAAGTATGACATCTACTTAGTTGCTGTGCATTTAGGGGAACATACAAACACATAGTGGGCATGGGTATTGCTATTAACCATTGTGTTCTGCAATTAATCTGTTCTTTTTGGATGTGGATGTGTTGTTTCCTGATGGGCTTATTAATAAAGGTTCTGCTGGAAATCCTTCCTGTCAGTCTCCTATACATATACAATGCATTGTGATCACATTCACTCTCCCCTTATACTTTTTCATCCCCCTTCCTCTCCTGCTTACCCTCTTGTCTTTCTTAATTCATTCCTCTCTTACTTTCATGCCTCTGTTTTTGTTCAGGTCTTGTGTAGGTAACCAGAGTGGCAGTAAGTTCATGATTCCAATGGCCATGCTTTGTTCACAGGACAGTGTATCATAACATTCTTCATAATCTGGATCTTCCATGTCCCCTTTGGCCATGTTCCCTTATCCTTAAAGGGTGCTATAGTTATCTTTAGCTATAGCTATAGCTATAGCTATAGTTATATTTAGGACTGAAGACTTAACAATCATTCATTCTTAGGTTCATGACTACTTATGAGCCTGCATTAAATGTCACCCTCTGCAAAAACAAATTCATCTGGTCATGGATGGGAGCAGCACTAGTCTATGGGTAAAAACATGTTTAGAAGGCTGTTTGACTTCATATCGATTTATAAAATATAACTAACAACTTCCTCCATAGATACGATGATCTCCCTAGATATCAGGTTTTCATTGGAATGCAGTGTCTCCATGGAAGAAAGGAGACCATACATTTCTTCTGATAACTGTATTTTATTTTTCTTTAGAAATATTCCTAACTATGCAATTTTTGAGCTACAGGTAAGCAATTAATCAACTTCATTATATAAATCCCAATTTTTATTATAAGTAATAAATTGGAGTTCAAGTTATTCCCACCCAAAAACAATAGTTAACACTGATAGTCCATTTTAATATTTTTCATTATAATGAGACTGTAATTATCCATCTTTATGATTTCATGTCATTTTTACTAGTACAGAAATGGAGTCAAGAACTTTCTATGTGACCATTGACTCTTTGGCGATACCTGTGAGAAATGCCTTTGGAAGTATTCTGATAAATTTTAATTAAATCATTTGTCATGTTTTATTGATTATGAAATTTTCTCAAGCATTATAACATATTTTTTACAATAGAAGTATAGAGTTTTAGAAGTTTCTCTGTGATATGTACATTTCTTTTTTAAAGATTTTTTTGGTGAAAATGATCTAGATAATAAATAAATCCAACTTTTTCTTTTTTACTTTCATGATCAGTATTTACTTATGTCCATTTCATGAAAGACTTCCTTACTCAAATGCAATAAAAATACTCTGTAGGTGAATGTTTTGTCTGGGTCCCGCCAGGCCCTACGCGGTCCCACAGCCACTTATAAATTAATAACTCAAAAGCTTATATTAATTACAACTGCTTGGCCATTAGCTCAGGCATATTACTGACTAGCTCTTATACTTAAATTCAGCCCATTTCTATTAATCTATGTTTTGCCACGTATTCTG
>LZPO01088627.1:0-11628 GCA_001675575.1 Neotoma lepida | reverse complement strand
TATTTTGATGTCTAGTTTCTTGAGTTCTTTATATATTTTGGAGATCAGCCCTTTGTCAGATGTGGGGTTGGTGAAGATCTTTTCCCATTCTGTAGGCTGTTGTTTTGTCTTATTGACCGTATCCTTTGCCATACAAAAGCTTCTCAGTTTCAAGAGGTCCCATTTATTAATTGTTGCTCTCAGTGTCTGTGCTGCTGGTGTTGTATTTAGGAAGTGGTCTCCTGTGCCAATGCGTTCAAGATCCATTTGGACTTGAGTTTTGTACAGTGTCATAGATTATGTCTATCACTTTTATACAAATCAAAACTACTTAAGGACTCTTTCAGTCCACTTTGTCTGATCTTGTGAGTCAATCATGCAGAGCTGAAGAGGCTGGGATGAGGCATGTCAGAGAATCCTTAAGGTTTGTCTTATTATTTTGGCACTGATTTTTTAAAATAAATTTTACTTAAAATAGAATTCCCTCACTTTCCTCTTTTCCTTTCCTCCCTGAGCACCTCCCATGTCAAGGTACCCTCCCTCCAGCCTTTCTGTGTCCCGGGTAAATGGATGGACCCAGAAAGGTTATCTACTTCTTTAAATAACAAACAATGAAAGTTTTAGCTGTTCACTTTGAAAACACAGGAGGTTGCCATGACTTTGGGAGCACCAANTGAAGGCACCTTCACTGCAGGATGCAGCAGGTTTGTCTTCTCCGCTGTAATGAGCCTTGCTAGCTAACTAACATTCATCTTTGAAAGCGGATACGTATTGTTTCATCAGCCCTTTGTGAGTGTTAACTGTTCTTAATGCCTGCAAATTAACTCAAGCGTAAATTTAAAAAACAAAACAAAATTTAATTTCTTCATAGTTTTAGAAGAGCATTTTGGTTTTTGTGTGTGTGTGTGTGTGAGTGCATTCATCCTGCGTATAATTTTCTGTTTTCCCAGTACAGCTGCATTTATTTAAGCTGTTAAAAAAATCGTACCCTTTAATGAGGAGCCTTATGGTGTCAGCATAATGCGTTTATTGAAATAGCTGTAATGCAAACAGCACTACTCAAAACAAAGCTGTAATTTCTATATTTTCTTAACACAAANGTNTATAGTGCAAGGGAAGGATTATGGCTTATAACACACATACAATGATACAATGTTGCATCTATATGTATATATATAAGTACACACAAATATTGTTTGTTTATGCATTTACTACATTTGACCTATCATGATTATTAAAACTCTGTCATTTTTAAAATTCTTGTCAGAGTCTGGGATAATAAAATGAGAGTCCCTTGAGTACAGAGTCAGTAAATCTTCCCAAGGAGTCTCTGGTATTCTTTATGTTGGTTAATCATGCCTTGAAGAAAAGGATATTACTTGAATAAGTTACAGAATTAACCAGCATGTGAAAAACTTTAATTTTGGATAATTTGAAGGTGTAAGTTATCTAAAGTTTTTAGATAGTTTAAGTAAGGTACCATTTTAAATATGGCCCAGCAGGAAATAAAGTGTGTGTCTCTCTTCACATTATTATGCTCTGCAGTTATTTCCTTGAATTTAGAAGACCTTATTTCAGGGAAGAAGAAAATTTGATAAAGCAAAATGACTACTGTTTTTGACTGTGACTATGGTAAAGAGCTCATTCAGTTGGTATAAGACTTTACCTCTGNTGTTGGTAAGGTCTATTGGCTAGTCTAATACTAAGGAAGTGAATGAAATTTAGTTTATTTATTTTATGTCCAAATAGTTCATATTATTATTGTCTCCCAAACTTTGGAGGAATGGCAGGTGGATTAGCTGAAAATGATGGTGATACAATGTGTTTGCTTGTGTGTATGAATTTAGATATATACTCCCAGCACATATATAACATTACATATGTGTATGTATTCTCATAGGCAGATTTATATGTGTCCAAATAATTCTTAATATTTAGGCTGACTTTACAGTACAAATCCACTGTTCATACTAAATATTTTAATATTTTTCCTTGCTTTTTTTTTTCAGTTGGGAAAACATGTATTTCTAATCTTTATTTAGTCTCTGTTTTTCTGCAGGGTGGTATATTTTTCTTGTGGTTCAGTGTTATTGTACTATTAGTTCAGGAAGAATATTCTCAAAATATTCACACTTATTCCTGAAGTACAAAAAAATGATGTTTTTTATGATAGAGTCAGTGTTTTCCATTTATTTTCTAGCATATGTAAGTCTGCTCTGAGTCTCTGTTTCTCTTATCCTGGTGACTGAGGCTGATGCTTTTCCTAGAGGTGCCATATAGCCTTCCTGCTACACCTCTGTTTGCTTTTCTTCCTCTGGTAGTGAAAAGAGATCCACTGTAGTTTTGTGTTGGGAGCTACAGACAGTATCCCACCTCCGCACCCCTTACCCAAACACAGCTGTCTCAAAGGTTGCTTCCTGAGCCTCTTGCACATCATCCCTCACTCTTCCTGGGGAGTTGTAAAGGCGCCCTGGGTGAATCTAGTATCTAGCCTGAGCTTTCCTGTTTANCTGTGTGATGACCAGTGTGTATAGATGATGCTATAATCAGTTATCCTCTAGTAGCAAAACAGTTCTTTTAGACTTATTTTATGTCCACACAAGATATGGCTTGTGTTGGATGAAGTTTTAAAAGTTGCAGTATACCTTTCTAAAAGAGCTGCAATTAACAAATCTGGAAGGATACTGAGGAAAACAGCCTAGGTTGGCAATGGCTTTCTTTACTGAATTTTAGTAATTCTCATTTAGTTCAAATGCAAAAGATGTCAAAATTACCCTTTTTGTGGGTATTTATTTTTGTTGTTTTTGCTACTCTTTTCTGAAGTAACTTTTTATCATGAAAATAAGACAACATAAAATATATTTCTTCATGCTGAATGAAGTCCTAGAGTCATAATTTTGCTTTCTTAGCAAGATGATTTTGCATGGCCTAAATGGTGTAGAAATAGCTAGCATATATTTGTCACTAGGCAACAGATGAGCCTTTTGAGCTGATTAAGACCCAGTGGGGAGACTGGATCCTTTCCGTTCTCTCTCTTCAGCTGAGGTGGCTTCTGCACTCTGCATCACTTACAGCTGGCCTAGTGGAGATGAACCACATTAGTTTAGCAATGCAGAATCTTCCAGTTACTTTAATGAGCAGTACTTAATACTGTCAAAAGCATATGCAGCACTAGAAAGTGTTTAAAAGTATGTCTATGGGTGCAAGCATGCACAAAAAATTAAAAGCTAGATGATCCCAGATCAGTTATGAATAAAGGGCTGTACTGATAACTTAGTTCCAGGTGAGTCACATGGGGGAACTCTGTAATCTGGGTGGACATTTCTGACCTTTGTGACAGAGAGATCCTTTGTGTGACTTTTATAACAACAATGTTTATAATGTGGTTATAGATGTTAAATTATTCAGTTTCAGGATAAAATTGATTTCTTTCTTGAACAATATTTATTTAAAATAGTCAAATATGGATTTAAAATTGAGGAGCTTTGCTCAATTTTTAAGAAATCAATTTTTCCTACTAATCCTCATCTGATACATTTAATATTCTAATCTGTATGGTAGCCCCATATCTCAGTGAACATGGAACACTTTCCCTGTCACTAAACACCTTTAGTGTTGCCTAAACAAACATGACTCAATTCTGTGGATTTATATTTCATGATACACATTATCCTTTTATTAAAGATTTATGTTATCATTTTATTCTAAACAAGGGGAATTTTTATACATGAGTATTTATATTTTGAATATTTCTCAAGGAAAATTTGCTTGTAGTAAATCAAGAATAAGGATCACAGCGTATTAAACTCTCTTGGAAGATATGAAAGCAGGTAGCATCTCCACCACTCACAAATGATATTTCTTTTTTTTCAATCCAGAATAACTTGTTATTTGACAATTTGTTAAAACAGCTTTCTTTTTTAATAATTTCAACTACGCACAAATAAAATAATGAATAATTATAAAAGAGAATGAAGAAATATGTCTCACAGTGAGTTCTTTCTCACATAGACTCTGACCTTTGATTATCATTTAAAACAGTAGCTATTCATCTGGAAGTCTAAAAATGTTATAAAATTGTTTGTCTTGGCTAGTATTTCTTTTCTTCCTAGAATTTTTTACTTTTATACTTCAAATGTAAGATGAGTGTAACTGCAGTCCAATGAAAATATTGTGTAGACAGTGTTTGTAATGAAACTGATATCAACCTTTTCCCTTCCTTCATTACTCTCATGGAGCAGGTGTTTGAATACAAAAGACATTGTGCTACATACTTTTCTCCCTACAACTTTATGTGACAATTTAAGCCCTATTTGGGGAATTAAAATGAGAATGAGAGAATACAGTTATTAAACAACAAATATTTACTTTAGTAGCTAAGTCAATGTTGTCTTTACTATACTTGTTTAAATAATCCATGGAACTAGAGAACAAATACCACTTGTTCTATGCTCTCTTGCTCATACATCAGTTAGTAATTGCTAGGATTTTAACTCCTACAACTTTGTAAATATTGGGATCTAGGAAACATTGTTTTCCATGGAATAATGTGGCTATGTTGTGTTTTTTTTTAATAAGGAATAACATAACAATAAACAAGGTGGTTTTGTTTATAAGGATGAAGTGGTTTTGTGGGCTCACAAGCATAGAAGCCAACATTACTGTGTGTCTTAGTCAGGATTTCTATTGCTACAATAAAACACCATGATGAAAAGCATGTTGGGGAGGAAAGAGTTTATTTGGCTTACACTTCCACATTGCTGTTTACCACTGAAGGAAGTCATGACAGGAGCTCAAAAAGGGCAGGATCCTGGAGGCAGGAGCTAATGCAGAGACCATGGAAGGGTGATGCTTACTGGCTTGCTCCTCATGGCTTTCTCCGCCTGCTTTCTTATAAAACCCAGGACCACTCGTCCAGGGATGGCATCACCCACCATGGGTTGGGACCTCCACTGTCAATCACTAATTAAGACAATGCCCTGCAGATTTGCCTACAGGCCTATCTTATGGAGGCATTTTCTCAGTTGAGGCTCTCTCTTTCCTAATGACTAGTTTGTATCAATCCAAGATAAAACTATCCAGTGCACCATGGGATTTATCTTTCTGGGTAAGTAACGAGCACTGATAGTTGAAAGCATTTGACAAGATGATAAAATGATGGCTCTTCTTTCACATCAACTGACTGTGAGAGTATAAAGTATATTTGTTTAAATTGCAAGAAATACGATATTCATGTCAGTGAAAATAGTGAATGTCTTGTTTCCCACTAGTCATTTTACACACACACNCACACACACACACACACACACACACACACACACACACACATATATATATGTGTGTGTGAAAAAATATATATAATGTAGTTGTACTATATATATAATACAACATATATATGTTGGATGCTTTCTCTTATCATTGTTTCAGAGTGTCTTCTGTTATAGTTCCAGTTCAGCATTTCTGAGAATGTGCAATTTTGACCTTGTTCTCCACAGTGTCTGTGTAACATTCTAGTCAGTCTTGAATGTGTGTTTCTGTTTTGCTAGAGATGGACCATCAGATATAATAGTCACTGTGCTTATGAACACCAAGTTAGGTTGTATCTTAAATATAAAATAAATATTGAATTTAAAAGCTTGTCTTAGTTAGAGTTTCTATTGCTATGATAAAACACCATGACCAAAACAACTTGGAGAGTTTATTTCATCTTATACTTCCAGGTAACAGTCTATCACTGAGAGAAGTCAGGGCAGGAATTCAAGACAGGAACAAGGAAGCAGGGACTGTAACAGGAACCTGGAGGCAGGAGCTGATGCAGAGGCAATGGAGAGGTGCTGCTTACTGGTTTGCTTCCATAGCTTTCTCATCCTTCTTTCTTATAGAACCTAAGACCACTAGTCCAGGGATGGCACCACCCACAGTGATCTGGGCCCTCACACACCAATCATCAATCAAGTAACTGCACCACAGGATTGCACAAAGGACAATCTAATGGGCTCATTTTTATCAATTGAAGTTTTCTCTTCCAAACTCCAGATATGTGTATAAGTAACAATAATAAAGAACTGGTCATGCATTTGGGAGGTGAAAGGGCAGGACCAGAGATCAGTTGAAGCAGGTTAAGGGGGGGTCTGCATTTATGTAGATACAGTATACATATGTGAAGTTCTTAAAATTTAAATAAAAAAGTAGTCTCCTGTCTAGGCTTTATCCTTAACTCACTGGTCTGACTTGTCTTTTGGTTAGTAATCAGTATTTCTAAAACATAGAAATGCTGTAAGGTTTCTTTCACTCCTTATGAATTCATCCAAATCCATTTACTATTGTTTATTTTCTTCCTTAAATATTGCTCTTAACATTGTCTTTGATTACTCAATTGTAGTTGTACATGCATATATTGTATCTGCTTCCATGTAGGATGTATTTGTCTCTCTGTATGAGAAATGCGCGGATATCTTGTATTTCTTGCAATCTACTTACCTTTACCAGGAATCACTCTTTGTATTATACAAGATGGATGATTGTTACTANATTCTCTTTTGAGTGGATAGATCTCAGTGCTCCCGTTGTCAACAGATACACTATGAATGTCTGGACTGATCTGAAGATCAGAGTTCTTAGGTCTTGCTAATAATTAGTAACAGTAACCATACTATGTGCTGTGGCCATACTAAACTTTAGATTCCTGTGTTCTCTGTTGACTCTTCTAAGTGTGTGTTTCAGAGATCTTGAGTTTGTTTGCGGACTTCAAGTGCATTTGGGTGAAAGGTTTCAACTTTGAGGTCATTATTAAGAGACTTAGAAATAGATAATATTAGGACTACTGTATATTGAAGATACTTTTATTTTCTTGTTAGTCATTTTACATTAAAAACTTTATTAATTTCAATAATAAAGGTAATAATTTCTTTAATAAAGTAGGCAGTGATCCAGTATCTTTCTAAATTATATATCTTAGTATTTTTGCATGTAAATTCTATCAATATCATAAGTTTTTCTTCTACTAATATCTCTGTTTTTAAACTGCCTATTTATATCCATGTTAGTTTTGGGAGATATTTGTGTGTGGTTTTATGTTTTACATAATCTGATTCTTTGTTAATATTTTAAGATGATATTTTCCTTGTGTACCATTTATTATTAATATTCTTTATGAGATTTTAACTCACATATTCTTTTATGTTCTTTATATAATTATATATTTTAAATATTTGTCAGCATTACACATTTTTATAAAAAGTCCCACTTACATTTGTTTACAAAAGTGGCCTTTGGTATTTCTTTCTAAACATCTATAGTCTTTTTGCATTAGATAGGTTTTTATTTGTGAATATGATTTTTGGGATAAAAGGTTTAGTTTCATTTATTCAAATAAATAAATGTAGTTGGTTGTCTTTTACTCTTTTAAGGGGCCCTCCACCCAGCTCCCAAATAACTCACACATGGAGACTTATTTCCACTTGTAAATGCCTGGCCGTAGGTTGGCTTGTTTCTAGCCAGCTTTCCTTAACTTAAATTATCCCATCTACCTTTTGCCTCTGGGCTTTTTCCTTTTCTTCTGTAAATTTTGCTGTCACTCTTACTCCATGGCTGGCTGTGTGGCTGTGTGGCTGGCTCCTGATGTCCTCCTCCTTCCTCTCTTATTCCTTGATCTCTCCTCCCAAATTTCTCCTATTTATTCTCTCTGCCTGCCAGCCCCGTCTGTCCTTTCTCTTGCCTCGCTACTGGCTGTTCAGCTCTTTATTAGACCATCAGGTGTTTTAGACAGGCAAAGTAGCACAACTTCACAGAGTTAAACAAATGCAACATAAAAGAATGCAACACACCTTAAAATAATATTCTACAGCACATAAATGCTTTACTCTAGATTATTTGCTAAACTCATTATTTTCACTCTTGATTCATGGAGACACTTTAATTATATAATAGACTTCCATTAAATTAATTTGCTTTTCTAAATCCTTTAGTTTTCTCTTATTGAAAGTAGTTTTTTCAATACAATATTTTTGATCATTTTTTTACCATTTTAAGAGTGTTTTACAGTTTCAGTACCTTTTTTTAAAAAAATATAAAACCACTTTTGATATTTAAATATATTAAGTAGCTTGTGAATTTTGGCCAAAGAGTCTAGTAATAGGGTATTTCCTGGGCTGGAATTTGACTTTGTATATCTTGCAGCTGGTAAACTACTTTGGTCCTGGGTCAGAGAATATGGGTGCTATTATCCGTGGTACAATGGTATCTGATCCTCTGCCCTGCCCACCCTATGGAGAGTGTGCAGTGTGGCGCTAGAATGATGGTATAAACAGAGTGGATTTTGTCAATGTGAGGAACACCATGTTTGTGGAATTCATACTTTTATTGCAAGTAACAAGCTAGCTTTCTCATTTTACCATAGAGATAGATTTCTGCCTTTATAGCTACCCGCAGCAAACATAACCCTGAGAAATTGCTAGAATAATGAGAAACCAGGGTCTTGCATTGCTTATGTATACTACAAGATATATAGGACATTATTATGAACTTCTAGCTAATATTACAAATTCCCTTTACAAATGAAGTTAAATACAGAACAGTAGTATAAAAGACAGATAAAAGTGAAAGTACTTTTTTTTTATTGACATCAGTCATTTAGCTGAGAGCTGAGAGTGGGTTTCATAAACACTTTTATTCTTGGGTTTGACTCTTAACCAACTCCTTCAGCTTCCAATGTTAACGGTGAAAAATTAGGCTCATGGAAAATACGTGATATGCTGGTAGCTGGTGGATAGTAGTTGATTCAGTATTAAAATTTTCATTTTCTACATTTATTTTATTGTCATTAAAAATCCTTACTCTATGAAAACAATAAACAAAATTAAGTATCAAAATTTGTGAAGCTCTTGGTATTATATTCAAACAAGCACCACTCTAGCAGAAAATACATGTATATTTAATGTAGATTTAATGTATATTCACTTGCCTTATTGTATGGGCTGTATATTCTCCCATATTTATATGCTTTAGAAATCAATTTAGTAACCTTTCTACTATATAGGACCAACATTTGTGGGCATTACTGAAATTATTTACTAAATTACAAAAATATATCTAACCTAACAACAAAAATATTTTTGTTCTAAATATGACAGTTTGTAGTTTGTAATGCAATGTCTGTGATAGTTTTTGCTACTGACTGTAGATTTATATTATTATAGTTGAAGACAGGCAGTACTGTATCTCTACATAAGTATTTGAAATATAGTACTTTGTCTTAATATATTTTAATGTTGGAAAGCTCATATGCATGTGTATATGTAGAGATATACATATATGTGTCTGTACNGATTTATGTATTTTTCATGTATAGATAATAAAAAAGTATCCTAGGAAGCAGTGATGAATCTAAGTACTGAAAATTACCCATAATGACCTAGGCAAGTTACTGTGGGGAAGGGCATATCCAGTGCTCTGTATTAGCCTGTAGAATGCCAAGTCATGTCTGCTCAGTAAACTTTGAGAAGTACATTGTACCAATAGGGGCAGCAAAGCAAGCAAGAGGAAGCAAAAAGTGGCTTGCACATGGAATTGATTGTCCATGAGAATAAATATAGCCTCAGAGCTCTGCCTAGGGTGCCTGTGTGACACTTAAAAAAAAACAACTTTTGTCTCTCTGTTGTATTCTTAAATGTTATAAGAAAGTATCTTTTGGGGCAGTAAACTGTGAGAAGACATGCCATTTTAATTAACCAATCTAGGAAGTCACAGAAAGAAGGGATTTTCATTTAAAGCCCTTCCAACTTTTTTTTTTTTACTAATAACTCATATTAATAACTTAGTAGTTGATGGAAGTCATAAGCCAATGATGACTATAAAGGTTATCCTGTTTTTAGTTGAAAATAGATTTTTTCCTACAATACATTCTGATTATTGTTTCAACTCCCAGAGCTGCCTCCCAGCTGCTCACTTCCCCATCCCCCCAAATCCACACCCTTTCTTTCTCTCATTAGAATACTAACAGACATGTAATATAATAAAGAATGATAAACAAACCAGACTCGGGTAAAAGAAACAGGTCTTCTCTTTAAATTCTGGGATTATATTTATATTCATTTTGAGTATTTTTCAACTATTTCAAATAACTTTTACATTTTCCACCTATTTCCAGTTTACTGTTGTAAGTTTACATGTGGAATGACATTTTCAAGATATCACATCATACTATCTTCATCACCCCAGAGTAATACCATTTTTTCTTTCGTGCTTGCTAAAAATAGGAGTGCTCTAACTGAATTACACTCCAAGGAAATGCTGAGGTAGAACTCTGTAAACAATACGCCTTGACACAGGCTAAACAGCAAGAATGCCTGTTAGTAATGTTGGCAGTTTTCTTAGTCTTTATGACACTGGTCTTCTAATGTTGATTACCTGATACATATTCGTTTATTTCATCTACATAAAATAATGCATGAGTATAAGAAAAATAATACCCTTTATAAAAATACATTCATGCAAAATTGATTATGTAAATATTATGGAATATTTGAGTCCCATATAATGGACTTCCAACACTCTGAAGGGAGCAGTGTCAACTGAGCCATCAAAAACAAGCAAATGATCATTTTTTTTTTTACTTTTTTTGAAAGAAATCCTCTATTTCAAAATTTCACTCACTTATCAACACAAAGCCACCCAAAGCCACTGTCCTTGTGATAATCAAATGCAATGTATACATATTTACTAACATTACAAATACAACTAGATAGTATGCTTCGTGAATAAATAACCACTACTTTTATCTTTATAGAAAATGTACTTTATTAACATGTAGTCTCATGAGAGGTGAAAACGTGCTTCTAGATTAACGAAGTTTGAAAATGTTTCCAGTTTAATCCCATTTATGGACATGAATTGTATACATATAAGTAACATATTGCTATCTGTAGTCTTGCAACAAAGATATATTTTTAACCAAGTATATCATATTTTAGAGTTTTATTTGGCACAATTCTATTTCTGGAAGACACTCATTGCTAGATGCTGAGGCAGATATGTTTCTGATATGTTTGCCATTATGGGAAAACAGATTTTCTTTAGTTACCACCCTATGTGCAGTAAAACCAAGTATGTTCCAAAACAGGAACAAAATAGATAAAGGGAAACTTCCTCATTAGATAAGTAACATTCTTCAGAATGCAATGTGTGTGTGTGTGTGTGTGTGTGTGTGTGTGTAGTTTGACAGAAGGAGAAAAGAACCCCCTTCAGACTATGTTCTGTTCATCTCACAGAAGCTTATCTTCTCACACTCTGTTGCTCCCTGATCATCTTTTATGTTTTACTGAATAGTTTAAATTCTCATGGATAACTTCCAAGAGAATATGGCATGATGGTCAAAGACTTAGGATCTTGAACTTAAACTGGATACAAATTTTTGNTTATTGGCCTCTTGTACAACATTGAGTGAGTCACTGTGAAAATCCTCAGGAAGGTAGTGGGATCTCGTTTGTTTGTAGTGTATTGCCCTGACACATAAGGACCTTCAATAAACGTTTTTCAATTAGTGAAAATAGAATCAACCATGACTTCAGAGTGTGTCTGTAAGCATAGAATCATCTACATACTCTTTTGGTATAGGCACCAGTAGCATTGACTGGACAAACAGCCTTATTG
>LZPO01088626.1:0-12775 GCA_001675575.1 Neotoma lepida | reverse complement strand
TATGTCTACTTTGGACATTTTTATATTAATGAATAACTCTATTTAATGGAACAAAGTAAGAATCAAACTTCTTTTTATATCATAAACTTGACCATCATAAAATTACCAGTCTCTGAGGAGTTTATGCCTGCCTGCTATAAGCTTGCATTTATATGTATATTACATTGTGTNTATACAAAAGTTAGAATTCCNAATATCCTTACAAAAATAATGTAGCAAATACATTGGACTCATTGATAAAAATACATAATTATACACACAATTTTACATTAATGGAATTTCAGATTGTTTTAGCATACAAACGGTCCAACTGGATTCTTGCTGAAGAAAAGTAAACATTGAATGGTATCACATACAATTTTGAAGAACCAAACTGGTTGGCTTATCTACCAATTAAATATGTATTCTGTAGCACATGNTAATTCTAAATGATCTAGTTTTCCCAGGGTAGTTATGGCATCATGGAAATAGACAAAAGTGAAGAGAAGCTGATTTGGTGAGGAACATAGCTTTTCTTTTATGACCTGTGCTACATGGGTATNAGAATGACACAGAAATGGGGGAGGGAGGTCTAGCAGAAGATGGATACATGAAGCTGCAGCTGGATGTTGAAATTAGTGTGAGCATGGTTAGAAAAGCGGCAGAGAGATACTGATAAAAACCTGAATCCTATCATGTGTGACAGTAATATGGATGAAAACAGGCATGGTNAGTGTGGACTAAAGAGAAGAGAATTCAAGGGAGGGAGAATAAAGGAAACCATGGGCATTNAAGGAAAAGAAATTCTAGCAGACAGCTGATTGTAACAGCACTTGATCATATTTGACGTCTGAAACAAAACAGCATCTTTGACANTCAAGTTTGTGATATTTGAAAGTGGGAAAGGCAAGCAGATNTAGGTGGAAGTTCCCATCCTTCACTCAGTGCAGGGAAACATGGTTGGCCGTAACACGGTCTAAGAGGCAAAGCCAAGGCTATGACATCTACACAAAGCAANACAGTCAAAACCACTGTAAATAAAGTAAGATGAATTCCTAATTATTTTAACTATTGATTTAAACACATCAAACATAAAATTACTCAGTTCATAATGATACTTAAAAATACTAATTTGGGGGCAGGAAAGANGGTTCAGCAGTTAAGAGAAAGGACAAAGTATGGTTCCTAGTACCCATGTTAGGCAGCTCACAACTGCCCATAAATTCATCTCCAGGAGATCTGAAGCCATTTTCTGGAATTTCCCAAGCATCTGAATGCCAACAAACAAACATGCATGTAAAAAAATTCTTGAAAAATAAAAAACCAACCTGTCACTTTTAAACAATGACAGTGAATGAAACTGGTGCTTTTAAAATTATGTGAAATGAAAAAAAATCACTTATCTTGCCTTCCCAACATGAAGTTTTCCTCTAGGGAACCAAATAGAAGAGGGGAGATACNTCAGTAAAATTATTTAATATAAATAAAAATCAATGATGGAATATTATTCCCCAATGTTCATAGAATTAATAGAGCTAAGCATTAAGTAGAAGTAGCTGTTAACATTTTTAAAATGCTAAGACCAGACATTATGTATGTTCTATTGCTGGAGTTGGAATATATGCCTATATCCAACTGGCCACTGCAGGAGATACAGAAGGCATAGGAACCTGCCAAGTGCACCAAGCACCCAGATCAGAAAACTATGGATTATGATGCGTTTCATGCTTTAAAGACAGATTACAGTCTCTCCCTTGGACCAATTATAAAGANGTAGACTCTGGGTTGGGGGCAGGGAGGATGCTTTAGACTTAAAGATTTTAAGATTGGATTTTTAAATGAACCAAGCTCATCTATAGTGTCTGGGACACTAGAATACAAAGAAGTTATCAAAACAAAGAGAGTGGGGACATATGGGAGGATTGGAGAAACCACTGACCAGGACAGGGTAGCTTTTGAACCACCTTTGTGGTTCAAAACANTTGTTGTCCCTTTTTTATTGCTGAGACTTGAACTTAGAGCCTCACACATGCTAGACAAGCACTCTATCACTGAGCTATAGTGTTAGCTGTGTAAATGCTCTTGATTTGNGTGGTAGTTACACAAGTATTCAGCTGACAGTTCACTAAGCTGTTTTTTTTTAATTTAATTTCCTACATCTGAGCCTTATCATGTAATGATAATGTTTAACAGAATAAGCACAGATCATAAATTTCTATACACAGAGAGTGATACTAGACAAGTAGCATTTACTCTTTTAGCACAGCTCCCCCAGTCTGTTCCTAAGGTAACAAAGTATTAAAAATTCATATTTATTGTAGAATTTTGACACCAAGTTGTTTTTAATGTGATCTATATACTGAATCTAACTTGAAAGGTGTGTGTGTTGACCTGTGACAGGCCTAAATTCTAATCCCAACTCTACTTCTTTTACTTTTGAAACTAGCCTTTCTGATTTTCAGTTTCTATATCTTAAAAGTAGAAAACACAACTGGAAAATGTTGCTTTTTATAATAGGAAATATTTTATGTTATGTATCTAAGAGTAGGTCAGGCATTCAAGAACCATTACCTGTTATTTTTATTACACAACAAAGTTTTAAATTCTAAGATTCACTTCACCAAAATAAAATTTCAAATACTGATTATTCCCAGAGGTGGCCAATCTACAGCAAAGGATTCAACAAGCCTCTTAGTATTTTCCACTTTCTTCTGTTGATTTACACACATTTGAAACTAATATGAAAATACGATTGTCTTCTCAATACAGGAACTTTGGCTATTTTGACAAGCATGTTGAAGTGTATCAGACTCCTGGGGGCCACTAACAGAAAAGGCCAATAGGAAATGAGATGGTGGTGACCTGAGAATCCATTCAATGAAACGAACAAGGTGCTAAGGTAAGCACAGGATACTGTAACATGGAGAACGCTTAATTACTTCTGACCATTTGTTGTCAAAGGAACCTCTCTATCCACTGCTCTCAGGCCACCTGGATGTCCTGCTGACCTTGGATATGAGTTCATTGTGTGTGCTTTATAAGCACCAGGTTCTGTACTTTTATAAGTCATTAGAATGGCTACTTGACATAGAACCTCTCTCCCCTACTATCTTCTTGCCAGGATAGAGTATTATAAGTCATACATCAGAGGATAGCAGAATAATTTTGGGGAAATACTGGTATATTTTTAAGAAAATGTACTGTTATAAAGAGTATTTCCCAGAAGTCCTCTGCACTTAGAAGGAGAAGGTAAATCTACTGTAAGAAGGAGGTGTATGTGAACCACAGGAATTTCCAATAACATATAAAGGAAAAAAAATCAAGGATGCCTGTTGTGTTAACAATATGAGGAGCAGGGAAACAGTCAAGTGTCCCAACTCCCACACTGTATCTTCAAAGAGTTCATGGTTTGGGACAAGGAAGTTGTTGAGACATAGCAAAGAGAAAAAGGAAGAATAAAGCATCAGGGCAGGCAGCACTAGGAACTGTGGGAGTGAGGAGCCTGTGGAGAGGACCTGCTTCATTGGGGTGCTCCTCCCTCAGAATAAATAGCACCACAAATCTAGGCAGACAGAAATCCATATTAGCACTTCCAAGCCAAGTGCTCCCTCAACTCATGAATCAGAAAAGGCACTCAGTAACTTGTCTCTGACCTATGCAGGATAGTAAATACTTTTCCAGCTTTTGCTGCAATTGCTAAACTCTGTCATGTTGCCACAAAGAGTCACAAATGACATGAAATGAATGAGTTTGGGAGTTTAGGACAAATTTTCCTCTAAATACAGTAATTTATTTCTTTTCACTTTGAAAGTAAAATCAAATAAATGATAAAAAGAAATAGATTTGTCCCTAGTACATAAAGACCTATCTTTAAGAACTCAATGTTAATCTCATGTATCATGAGCAAAACTGTTCATCCATGTATCTTCCTTAGAACTCTACTGCTGCTGATTCTCTGCCAGGCACAGGGGACAATGGTGGCCTTGAATGCATTTAATTAACACTCCCTTTCTTCATCCAAAATGAAGATAAGTAGCTGAGATCCAGAGATTTCTGGGAGAATGCACCCAGGTTGTGATTTCTAACATGCTCCCCCTTAGTCCAATCCAGCTTAAAATAGTGTTGGCTCAGTTTCATGGCCAAATTAGTGAAGCTGTGCTGATTCAACTCCAGCCAAGTCCGCTCTTTTCTGGGATATTTACTAGGATAACTAACGTTGTGACAAATGCATAATGAACAGTTAATGAGAAAATTTACTTTCTGTTGAGAGAAAAATTCAGGTTGCCAAGTGTCAAAGCACTCCGCATTTAATCACGTAAGTGGAATGCACTGCCCTCCGTGGGTGGAAGAGTGCTTTTCTGTTCTCCCGCACCTTTCACTTCTTACCTTCTTTGCAGACATTACTTCATAAACCCTGAGCAAAGAACAGTAGATATTCTTGGATTTATTTCTAGAAAGAGCTCAGACATCAAGAAACGGGGTGTCACAGGAACTGGGNTGCTTGGCTNGGAATAGAGACTAGACTTCCTGAACCTTCCTGAAGATACCATGATAGGTGTTACGTAATTGTTCATTGTATCTGGACATTTCCAAATTAAAACACAGGAAGTGTGGTACCACANACACTCCCTTCTCCTGAGGACCATCAGGAGGACTAAGGGAAAACTCATACAACAGTTATTACTCCTTTGCAGACAANAGAATATTAATTTCCACTCTAAAGGCCGATCTNCTTCTGTGGCTCACACTGAGGGAAGATTCTGATGTAGTTAGCTACAAGAGAAATCTAAGAGTAGTGGTGACTGGGGTTACACTGACCCCAACATGTTCTACAGTTCTGGACAAAAGTAGGNTCTACCTGTTGTCAATTTCTCACACAAGTCTTGGCAGTGTTTCTGCCATCAGGTTCTGTTTTAGAAAGTATATGAAGTATGTTATTATTCTTGGTTCATACGAACTGTGAATTAACCAGCAACTTTTAATGACTCAAATCCATTGCTTCAAATGGGTTATTAAAATTCAGTATTATTTCAAGGTACCTTGATAAGAAAAATATCAGACTTTTTTTTTTAATTGGAACTGTTGTACTTGAGTTTTCTACAAAGTAAGTCCCAGTACTAACAATGAAACAGCACATTTAGGCAAGTAAATAGAAGTGACAGAGCTAGGGGAACCTGGGGTGATAACTAAAGCTGGGTACTCCTGAGGCATGTACTTGAAGGGGATGGCAAAGCTGATGTGTCATGGCATAAAGATTCTTGTGGAACATTTTGATATTCTAAGGAAATACAAGAAGAGAATTTTTTTTAAGCCAAAATCTTATGTAGACCAGACTGTACTCCAAGAAGCCACGAAGCTAAGGTTGACCTTGAATTGCCTCAACCTCTGAAGTGCTGCGAAAGCATTCCATCAACTGAACAATATCCCCAGGCCTCTAAATGAGTATTTTTATTCAGTGACACTCATGTTTCTAACATACTAAACATATTCATCATTACTAAGCATTGCCTGTGTTCTTGGTATGGCTATTGCTTTCTTTTTTGTTCCCCTTTCCATCTGAAAAGTCTGCTCTGCCTTTTGTCTTCCAATTCCATCCTTCCTCCAATATCCGAGTCACCTATGCGTTCTCCCAGAGTACCCAGAATACCTTAAGATGACAATGGCTGACCTCTCTGTGTACTAGAGAACTGTAGTCGTAGTTTTAGGGAATGCACATCAGGGTACGTGGTTCCTTCTGACTTGACTGTCTCCCCAGTTAAATCTCAAGCAACAGAAACCAGAACTACAACCTTATTACTCTTTTATTCTGAGCTTGTGGTCTAAACCAGAAGATGCTAGAGTTGGATAGGCTCAATGACATTGCAATTGTTTGAATTAAAAGAAACGTTAGATGTTTTCTAACTCTGATGTTTAATGATAACTGAAGGAAAGACAGAATGACATGACCAAGGCCATATGACTGTAGTGGAAACCTCAACTCTGTTTTTACTCTGTGCCACATCACCCCTTGAAAATTGACCCTGAAAATATTACATTCAGCACAAAACAAAGTCACTTGCACATCTCCAAACCAAGAGGCGCAAACTATTTAAGAAAGATTGAAACAAAAAGGAGAGAAGAGAATGAAGATTGAAATCAAACACTAAAATCTACTAGATTAGGTTTTCTCAACTCCAAAACAACTGAACTTTCAGGTGAGATAACTGCTTGTTGTGGAGAGTTTTCCAGAGTATTGTGAGATGGCTATGTCTTTAGCCTCTATTCACTAGATGGTAGTAGCAAACATTCTACCTCTAGTAATTACAATTAAAAATTGTAGAACAATTGACCTGTGTTCCCAGAGTACAAAATTGTTTCTAAGAACTACAGCTCCTGTTGAACCATCACAAGTGGGATATGTCTTCTACGTTACTTCAAACAATCCATCAATCAATTAGCATGTATAGCACACTGGCTCCTAACCAATATTCTTTTATTAAATATAGAAGCCAAAGCCTGAAAGGCTTAATCCTCTTACATTTTTATTAATCCTTTTAATTAAAAGCAATGATGTTGTCAGTTGACCTACAGCTATGAGTGCAACAGCCAGTGGAGAAAAAAGAAAATCTAAATGCAAATCTTCCAGTTTTAGAGAAATAAAACACACTTCACAAGTTTTAGCTATAAGGTTAATACTTTTTACTTTACTTTAGACTTGATTAAAATTCCTTTATCAACCATAAGAATCATAAATTCAGTGTTAGATTGAGTGTAAGAAATTAAAATTAATGAAAGCACAAACAAATATATTTCAATGACTTTGGCATATAAATTACAAAGCCTGTTTTCTTTTGTTTCAAAGGGAAATTTTTACACATTTTTCTGCTTTGGAGTTTGGGATTGTCCTCCATCTTTCCCAATCCTGATTTACATTTTAGTTACTTTGTTGTTTTGTTTTCATTTTCTTTATTTTTCAGTTCTGGTATTCACTTCCAGAGTTCCGTTTCTGTAATTCATTTTCAAAGCTATCATCACGAGCATGAATACTCAATGGCCAGAACTACTAGTTCCAATTTTTGATATAGAAGTTAAAATTGATAAAAATCCTTTTGATTGTGAGCCTAGCCTATAACGGCTGAGCCGTCTCTCCAGCCCAAAATTCAGAAAATATAAAGTAGGAAACTCATAGTACACATCATCATTTGGTACAATAAGACTTTATTATGACATAGTAGGTAGACCCCAAGGCTGTAGCAACCATGCTCTCTTTATTGTCATGTTAAAGAAAACATAGAGCAGCGCAGTAAACTCGGTGAGCTAGGTGTTCTTAGGTTCTGGCTTCCAGTTCCTAGCTCTTCAATGACACCCCTGGGTAGCAGCTGTTCCTAGTCACTTAAGAACTAAAACAAAGAAACAACAACAACAACAAAACCGTGGTAATTGTGTCATCTGTGAGGTCCAGCAAACAAAGGTACCTGTGAATCTTAGGTGATACTATTGTGCTGGCTATTTTTATTTCAACTTGAGACAATCTACAGTTATCTAAAGGGAAGGAACCCCAATTGAGAAAATGCCTCCATAAAAGCAGGCTGAGCAAGCCATGGGGAACAATCCAATAAGCAGCACCCTTCGGTGGCCTGCATCAGTCTCTGCCTCCAAGTTCCTGCCCTGCCTGAGTTCCTGCCCTGACTTCCTTCATGACAGAGTACAATGTATAAGCCAAATAAGCCCTTTCCTCCTCAGCTTGCTTTTGGTCAAGGTGTTTTGCCACAGCAATAGAAACCCTAACAAGACAATCATAACGAGATAGCAAAAACAGATAAACAAGTAAACAAGCAGATGCCAAAGCTTCAGCTCCCCGAAAGAGTAGATCCCCATATACTACCCAGTCACCTTTCTAGTAAGATAAAGCATTTAGCCACAAGAGTATAAGTAAGTACAAATCATATCACATTCACATGCCAGTCTGCTTGGTAATCTGAATAAAATTACTTGTGGTTTTAAATTCATTTAAGAGTAACGTTATATGTTCAAGTATGAAGATTCAACCAGGAATCTTTCCCATTCTGATTGCTACAGCTTCAGTACAGTCTTAACATTGAAGTCATGCATGAAAATGAAAAAAGACAATAGAAAGAGAGAGGCTAGCACATGTGTTTGATATCTTCCATTCCATAGGTTCAAAATTTGTCTGAGAATCCAGGGCTCTGCAATACCAAGCCTGGCAACCCATATCTAAAGTCACCAACTCATTGATCCACGATAAGATTCATAAGTTTAAATTTTCATTTAAGTTACATTGTTTAATGCTCCCCCCAAACCTCTTTAAATGTTATTGAAATAACCCTTATAGTTATGATTCATATTTCTAATAATTAATATTGCATGAGTAAACATTTATTTTGAAACTCTGAAAATTTCACAGACAAAATGCTGATAATTTTAATTCCAAGTATCAGCAAACTGTATTACCAAAGACTATAAAAACATTGCTATTGTATCTTGGAAACTTGCTATTTTATAAATAATAACAATTTGGGGGAAATATTTCCATTTTCCCAGAGCTACCATGTATGATTGTACTGATTACTCATATGCAGAGCTCTAGGTGACAGTGGAGGTGTTTCCTCCAAGGGCAATTTCAAAGCCAAGACAACCTGGAAGGGAAAGTGTCTTGCTCTAATCCTTCAGCTCATGAAGGATGCTTCATTGATAATTTATCCAAAGATAAATGCAAGCTCTTGGTGATAGGTAGCCTTGCCTGAAAGTGGAGGTGCACAGAGCCTCTCTCTCAGCATTTGAAGGTAGAAGAAGCAAGAGGAAGTGAGCAAGGCCAACACATTCAGATGCTGTCGTGGCAACCAGATCCTAAACAAAATCCTGAGAAAAGAAAACAGTTGCTATCCACATAACATCCTATGTTCCCAAAGTTTCAGTGTTCACATATGTAAAAATTCTACAATCTGGCTGTGGATGTATCACAGTGGTACAGCATGTGCCTAGTGAAAACAGGAACTAGTTTCAATTCTCAGCACTTCTAAACAGAAAATAAATTCTAAAATTGTAAGAAAATGCCCACAAATAACTCTCAAATTAATGATCACTCCTTTTCTAACTAGACATAAAAATGCATCAACGTCAGTCTTCTTGCACTGACGGAAACTTGAAAACTCAATGTGGCTCATGAGCATCCTCCTAAGTCAGTGTGAGGTGTGAATGGAGCCCTTGAGGGGAGCTGTTTCCGAGATATCACGTGGGCATGAGAGGACTCAGACATCTAAGTAAATCATAGCAAACAGTGGAAAGGAGAAGTGAAGACAAGGAAGAAAAGAAAGAAAAAAAGACAAATGGGAGAAAAAGTCATGATTAATATATTCTTAAATGGGAAAGGGGAATTCAAGAAAAAAACAAACAGTCCCAGTTTTTAGCTTTTAGGGAATTAGAGAATACTGAACAATGTTCACACAAACACTGAGCTTTCTACACCTCTCTTTCCACTGTAGGTTTCCAAAAGAGCCAGCCAATTACAAAGAATGCTGGCAAGTAAAATGATTTAGAAATCATTTTAAATTATATATTCTTCTTGAATTTATGATATTAAACTGTTAACAGCAAGATAAACATGTTCTTTGCCTCCTATTACATATTCACTTTTATCTCCACCGCCCCTCCTCCCCAGCCCAGTGTTCTTGGCGTGGGTCTATTGGAGTGCACTCTTTCCTGGAGACCAGAGTGGCGGTCAGCAGTTTTCAATCAGTCCTGAGAAGCCACAGCAAAAATAAAGGAGTTTCTTTGTCTTTCTCGTGCACCTTTCCTTTTGCACCTAAAAAGTTGTTGCTTTTTTTTTTTCAATTTTTCAATCTTTATGTAGTTTGTTCTCGAACTGTTTGGTTTCCTTTCATATATTCCTTTCTATGTGTCTGTTCTCCTCTGAGTTACTCCATGTGAAACATGTGGCAGTGTGGCTTTAAAAAGTTAATTGAAAGTATGGCAAACTCAGCTAGAGATTAAACCACAGAGCCGCCTCAGCTGAAGTGTGACCATACACACCTGTCAGCACTACCTGAGGTTTCATTGCTCACTGGGGACCAATGACAGCTCTCCTTTTTCTGGTCCAGCAGCTTAGAACTTCACCTCGTCTCACTATAAAATATCAAGGGAAAGATGTCAAAATGCTTTGCAAGAAAGCCTGCCAGAAGGATACATAAGTAACATGATACTAATAAAGAAGAAATCATAGGGTAAAAACTTGAAATCCAGAAACAATGTGGAAAATTCAACCAACTTTGGGAAACAGTGAAAAGTCAAAGGAACAGAGGACACAAAGGGAAGGAAGAGGAAATTACGGAGGAAACTAGAAAGAGTTTGATGCTGGGATATGCCATAGTTACTAAAGTTGCTTTGCATACGTATTTTGATGACACTTCATGCATTCTTTATAGCCCATTCTTTTCCTGACGAGTTTTTAAATAAAACCATGTAAAGAGGATAGTATATCTCTAAAATGATTGGATAAAATGCGCAGATAATTTTATGTTTTTCTAAGTGTCATGTCCAAAGGATTAACAACAACAACAAAAATCATTAGGTTTTCTAGTTAACAAAAGTTCTTCCACAGAATGTACTCTCATTTGCTCCCACAACAATCCTGCACTGTTCACAAGGGAGCATCTTCAAGATAATGCCTAAGAGGTGTAGAGACATGACCCGAAAGTGTGCCTGGACATTTTAGTATAAGCTATCCACCAGGCCCAGTCCTTCTTACTCTAATACTTGACAGATTCATTGAGGAAAGCAGACATGAGTAAAATATTCATTTGTTTCACACTCGTATCTCAAATCTGGTTTAAAAGTCAGATCCATGTAATTAGAACAGATGAAGGTGATCCGCACCTTTCTTGCAAAATTTTGTTTTTACTTCATACAGTCAAAACGTCTGATACTATACATAAAAGTTCTGGAGTCGAACTGCATGAGAGAACATGTTACCAGACAACTTATAAACAGTTACATGATCATTTGCAAAGAGATTTGGAGTCTTGGGACTTAATGAAAATAAAACGTGCTGGTATTCTAATATTTCCTCTTCTAGCTCTGTTTTTAATGAAAATTATAATTAAATGTAAACACCACAGCTTAATTAGTTTTTCTAAAGGAAACACCTTAATTCTGGTCCCATGCAATTTATCGCAAGCACACATCATTTCCATTCAACTATTCTTTATTTATCTTGACAGCACTAGGGACGGAATCCAGGGCCTTTACACATGCCAGTCAAATGCTCTACTACTAAGGAACATTCCCAGTCCTGTTTCCACTTAGAGCTGCACTCTCACCAAGTTGCCTCGGATGCGAGGAACTCACTCTGCAGCCCAAGCAGAGCTTGAAACTGTCATCGTCCTAACTCACCCTCTGAGCAGCTGGGATCACTAGCCTGTACCACCACGCCTGGCTGCTTTAGCTGGGAAGTCCCGATTTGCACTTCATTGACTAACCTTATTGCAGACACACAAAGCTACATTGAACAGTGCTCAGCAATGATATTTCAGCTGCGGTGAAATTTGAAAGGATCCTAAAAGATAAAAATTTCCCACTTTTGTCTCTTTAGACATCGAAAAAGTGAAGATCTTCAGAATAACACAAAAGAAACAAAGATAAAGTGTGCCCTACCTTTGAGCAATGCTTTTCAACTGAGAGAAAGCAAGCAGAGAAACACATCCAAATCTCAGGCCAATGGTGATTTTTCCAGGACTGATGATGGCATTAAACACACAGGGAATGACCACCTCTATGGCTAAAATGGTACAAACCTCAGCCACTGAAGGGATTGAGCCCCTCAAATTAGGAAGACACTTACATTGCCTCTAACCTCCCATCATGAGAAGTCCAGGTGTTCCTTCTTGAACTTCAAGGGCTCAGGTGGCCAGGGCTTTGCCCCCACACTGCTTAGAGCAGTGGTCAGCCTGGAAGTAAGGAAGCACAGGAGTATCCCAGCGTGAGTGGTTTCAACAAGGTCTTCCAGAGGCACTAACTCTGCATCCGTGCTTGGTCACAAACCATTAGGCACCACACCATCATCCCACCATAGACAGAGACAGGGCAAGGATTCCTAGAATAAACCACATTGTTCCAAAGAACGAGTCCTAAGTGGGTTATAGACCCAGTCTTCATGTTGCCATACAATTTGGAAGTTGACCTTTATGGCCATGATCTGTGTCCCTGCATTAAACATGCTACTGGATTGTATAGAAAGTCAGTTATTTGTTTATGCAATATGAATTCTATATCCTCTAAGTAACATTAAAATTAAATAAAATTAAAATTAAAATCATAGTGTAGGTATTTGAAAAACTTCCAATTAGAATATATTGGTTTTTATTATGCTATCATGTCTTTAAAAATCTAATATATGCTGATAGCTAAACTGGTTTAATGCAAATATGCTGTTCTATTATGAAGTAGAATAGGATAGATTAGTACATACTGCTTAAAGCTTGAAGTAATGAACTAGAAGTATGAGTGAGCTTCTCCTCACCAAGAGTTACGATGGTCTGACTAGTCTAGTTCTAGAATGTTAGAGANACGCACGTTTAATACTTACTCCTCACTGTTGCAGGAAATGTGAATTCTTACTTGGGTTTTGATTACTTTATAAATATGGATGTTTTGCCTGTGTGCCATGTGTGTGACTGGTGCCCAATGGGGCAGAAGAGGGCATTGGATCCCCTAAAGCTAGAGTTACAGCTACTTCATGGTTATAAGCCACCATGTGGAAGCTGGGAACTGAACTGGTGTCCTCTGCAGCAGCAAATACTCG
>LZPO01088625.1:6580-21039 GCA_001675575.1 Neotoma lepida | reverse complement strand
AACGAAACACCATGACCCAAAAGCAAGTTGGGGCCAAAAGGGTTTATTCAAATTACACTTCAACATTGCTGTCCATCACCAAAGGAAGTCAGGACAGGAACTCAAGCAGAGCAGGAACATAGAGGCAGGAGCTGATGCAGAAGCTATGGAGGGATACTGTTTATTGGCTTGATTCATATGGCTTGCTCAGCCTGCCTTCTTATAGACTCCAGGACCACCAACCCAGGGATAGCACCACCCAACATGGCCTGGGCCCTCCCCCATTGATCACTAATTAAGAAAATGCCCTACAGCTGGATCTTATGGAGGAATTCCCTCAACTGAGGCTCCTTCCTTCTGATTACTCTAGTTTGTGTCAAGTTGACACAAAATCAGCCAGTACAGCACTCCATATCTGTCTCATATCTCTGAAACGAAGAGCTCTAGCATACACACACACACACACACACACACACACACGGAGGGAGGGAGAGAGAGAGAGAGAATACATTAGTTCCAATTAGTTCCAGGTCCTGAGGTATGAGTGACCAAAGACCATGGGCTATTACTGAGCATGAACCAACATCAGGCTGTAGGATCCCTTCTATGGCTGAGCCACGTGGTATCAGCCTTCTCCTTAACCTTGGAAGCCCTTGGTATGTTATATTAAGGGCAAGGCTCATTGTTTTTATTTTTGAGGTTCANTCTTNCACAGCTTTATGCTGCCCCATTCTCTTGTGGTACAGGCAATGATCTCCACAGGATGGTGTTTTGCCTGAAGCCTCCTTTGTCTTAAGAAAATCAGGATCATTTTGATGCTAAGTAGAGATTTGTGTGCAACATCTGTTCTCACCAGCAAGTGGATGGTGGATGACTGTGCAGTATAGACAAGGACCCTGAAAACTCAGAGTCAAGCCTTCAAGCCATCTAAAACATCTTGATGTCTTCAAAAAGGAAAATGAGATCTTGGGGAAAAAAGACTTGAAACATTTGGCTGTCCAGGGAAGCATCAGGCAAGCCATGTAATGTGGGGACAAGGGGCAAGGGAAAAGAGCACTGGCAAAAGCCAGGAGAGGCTAGCAGCAGGGTGTGGCTTATGTGAAACCTCTTTACTAAAGGTCTTGCTTTTGGATGTTTGGGTCACGCTTGGTGTTGACAAGAACCGGTTGCTTGGGGGGTGGGGGGATGAACCATGTCTGGGTTAGAACCCTGAGACAGGAGAAGGGGTAAATGGTATAGTACAAATGGGCTTTGAGCCTATGATGTATGCAGCAGAGGAAAGAAACAGATGGGAATTCAAGAACAATGTAGGTCTGAAGGAACACTGAAGCAAACATAAGCATGACGCAGGATGGGTTCCCAGATGGTCACTCGACTGTGGGCACCTTCTGAGGAGACAGAAGGGCCCAGAATAGACAGCAGGATGAGACACTCTGGCTTTGTCTGTTACAGCAGGTAGCAAGAGAGGCTGCTGTCATCACAGGGCCTGTGACAGAACAGGGATTGGGTCCCAGGTAAGCCGGCTGCTAGGAAGGTTGGGAGTATATTGGCACATTTGTTGGCACATTTGGTCTGTTGACTGCCACCTATATGGTGCCCATTTCAGGACTCTGAACACTCAGGAATGCCAGGCTGAGAATAGTCAAGTCCATTTGGACTTGTTTTCTCCAAGTGAAAGAGGTAAAAAGTTAAACACACTTTAGGGTGCTGGCCAGAACAATAGGACCATACAAATTGGGAATGAGGTGATGGATCCCATGTGGCTTCTGTGTCAAACACAGCATAGGCTTGGCTATGAAGGATACATAAGCTAAGTATTTAAGCCAGCAAACTTACAGTAAAATAGAGGACCCTCTACTGTTGTGGGGACCATATAGTCAACTGAAGGCCTTCAGAGAAAAGACTGAAGTCCCCTGGGAAGAAGAAATTCCAGCTGAGTTTCCAGCCTTAAGACAACCAAGGCTGTAGCATCAGCCCTTTCTTGGGTCTCCAAACTGACTTGCAGACCTCAGAAAGCCAGTCCCATGACCACACAAGCCAATTCTTGAAAATATTTCTCTTCTTTCCCCTCTCCCCTCCTTTCTTCTCATCCTCAATTTCCTTCCTCTTACTTCTCCTCTTTCCTTTCCCCTTCTCCTTATTTCCCATGCAGTTGACAGATGGTGAGCAGATGGGGGAACCAATGGTTTTGAAGCCCTTGAACACATAGGCAGGAAGGAACTGGAGTTGTGTCAGTCAACTCCAAGCCCTTCTTTTCATGGTCAAGGATGTGAAGCCCTGGGCTTCAGCAGGCCACTGTGAGCTGAGAGGACAGAGCCTGNAGTTCATTGCCTATGGACACTGAAGGGAGCTGCAGAAGCCACAGGTGAGAGGGAGACAATGAACAAGATGTAAGTGCAGATGAGGATATGAAGACAACAGGAGGGTGACTGAAAGTGACAGAGTGAGGGACTGCAGTGCCTCAGCTCCATGGGCAAGCTTATTTTCATTGTCATTTAGTGGAAGCATGGAAGTGGGGAGGCATTTTCCATAGACAGCAAGAGAGACTATTTTGAAAGAAGAGAACACCAGCTTTGTCATAAGGCAAGTGTTTTAGTGAATGGGTATCACAGTCAAGGGACAGGTGAATCAAGTAGAAACAGTCACAGATGTCTTGGGTTCACGACATCACCAACATCCAGAGAGTACTGCTGGAACACGTGCTTTGAAATGAGCCAACAACATTGTGAGAAGGCCCTGAATCAAAACCAGGTCTGGTCAGTGGAAAAAAGGCTGAGAATATGCTAATCCTTAGAAGTGGTGATGTCATGAAGAGATGGCACGGATGTGAGAGCAGCATCTCATAGTGCTGTGATCCCAGCATACTATGAAAACAACCTACGTGGGGCTGATGAGGCCAGCCAAGACTGGATAGGCCAAGTTTTCCATATTTAACAAGATATTTTAATGTCATCNCCACCATGCCACAATTTCTTTTCCAAACTTTTTCTTGATAAAAGCTATTAGTGAGAAAGATTTAAAACAAGAAAGCAGTTCCGACTTTAAGGGCTCTCTTAATTCCCCAAAAGCTGATCCTGAAATACTCATGTGTTTATCTCTAGCTTTTTGAATACTGGAGTATCTGACTGGTTGGGACAATTCAACGTTTGATTTCAATAGAGAGCTGTCAGCTATTCTGTTTGTCCTGGAATGTGGGCTGTGATTAGAACAAAATCTTTCCAGTAAAATTAACTGTCTGTTCAGATTTTCATCACCAGCAATCCTNTTACAAAAAAACAATAACAGTCAAGTGTGTTCTAGGAGACTTGGAGAGAAAAGAAGAAGAAAGTTCAGAGGCAAAGCTTGGTCTAAGTTCTGACGCTGAGGCTGCAATTGCTCCTCACAGCAGGAATGTTCTGGGCCTGGCCTGACCATGCTCTTGGCACAAGGCTTCATTGTTTATGCCAGCCTGAAGAGACTCTTGAATTTGTGTCCTTTGATTGAGCATTTTTATGATGTCTGCATAAATCACTTCCCTGAAGAGGGCAGCCCTGGCATGGAGCTGGCTCGCCTTTTTATAGGCATTTGCTGTGAGCGAGGACTTCTCTCTCTTTAGATGAACCTTCTGCTCTGATTTCCTTTGCCCTGCACCCTTGGAAAGTTCCCTGTCATGTCTCAGATGCCACCCTTTAACCCAGTTTGTGACTGTTTTTTAGACCAACTTTATCTTCTGTTATTCATCAATTGCATGAGTAAGAAACTGGCTAAACCCATGGAAAGAACATTACTAAATCGATCTCCTAGTTTTCCCTTACATCTTTGTCGGGTTGGACTTAACCATGTCTTTCTAGAACAGTAGTTCTCAACTTTCCTAACACTGCCACCCTTTAATACAGTTCCTCATGTTGTGGTGACCCCCAACTATAAAATTATTTCATTGATTCTTCATAACTGTAATTTTGCTACTGTTATGAATCATAATGTAAATATCTGCATTTTCAGAAGGTCTTAGACAACCCCTGTGAAAGGGTCATTTGACCTCCAAAGGGGTCATGACCCACAGGCTGAGAAACACTGCTCTAGAAATTTGTCTTAGAAATATCTTGATGACCTTTGGGGACCAACAATATCTTAAGGCATAAAAATTACCCCAAATAGTAATTTATCTAATGGATAAATTAGACTTCAGTAAAATTTAGAATATATACTTCTCAGAAGATAACCTTATGAAAGTAAGATGTTTTCATTCACCTCCACAATACAGAAAGAACGCCCACAAGTCAACCAGAGAAAGATAGTCAGCCACAGTAAAAGCTGAGCAACAAACTCCAGGAACACTTAACAAAGCAAGCACCCCAGTGGCCAGTGGGCATTTGAAGAAGGGGCCAAGACTTTTAGTGACTAAGACATACAAATAAAGCCACAGGGAAAGGAACTATACCCTCACGAGGATGCCTTAGGCTACAGAGGCCTCCAATCTAGTGATTGAGGGCACAGTGTGGAGAACCTTACCAATCACGAGGGTTATGAAATGGTCTATGATTCCAGGAACATTTTCCAGCAATGCTTACTAAGTTTATACATGCCCTGCTCTCTGACCCAGCTGTTCTCCTGAGTAGGACAGGCATGAATGGTTATGTCCAACAAGATACACCAAGGATGTTTACATAAACTCAACCTGAACACNGCATGTGGTTCATGATCAAGGGCTGTACACGTGAAGCCTGTGTGACCTTGCCAAGAAAATTAGCTGATAGAATTCAGTGAGCAGCAGGCACAGACATAAGAGCAAGGGTCTTGTGTGTGTACAGGAACCTGGATGCAGAACTTCTGCAGGTTTCATACAGAGAGATAAAATCTAAAGTCACAAAGACTAGAAGAGCCTCTGGGCATACCTGTGAGGGATTATCTAGATTAGATTTACTTCTGAATTTGCTNATAATCCTTAGTGTGACATAATTCTATCCTTTTGGAATGGGAATGTTTACTTTGGGCTGTTGCACATTAGAGGTATGTAACTTGGGTTTTTGGTGTTGTTATTGTTGTTTTTAATTTTTTGAGGATTTCTTACATTAGTAACATTTCNACCTCTCCCTTTCCCCATTTAACTCTTCCCAAGTCTCTCCTCACTCATCTCACATTCATGATCTCTTTTCCCTTATTATTATTTTTACATGTGTATATATGTACACACATNTATGTACACACACACCTACTAAGTCCATTTAGTGTTGCTTGTATGTATATGAGACTGACTTGTTTGGTTCAGGTAACCTTTTATGGGGAATCATCCCTGGCAAAACTGATTCTTCCTCTCTCAGAAGCCATGGGTTGCCTGTAGCTCTTCATCTAGGGTTGGCGTCTTATAAAATTTCCTCCATCCCTATTGACATGTCAACTGGTGTTCTCATTATCCAGGTCTTGTTCAGGCAACTGTGTTGTTGAGGTTTCACTTGTACAGCTACATGCCGTGTCTAGAAAACATCATCTCAAAGCAAAAAAATAAATAAATAAAAATAAAAATTAAAAAAAATCAGGAAACAACCCAATTGAAAATGGGCTAGGGAGTTGAACAGAGAATTCTCAAAAGAAGAAATAAAAATGGCTAAGAAATAGCTTGAGAAGTGTTCAACATCCTTAGCACTTAGGGACCTTCCTTCTTGAAGTTGCTTTTGTTAGGACATTGTAACAGAGATACAAGAAAAGTAACTAAGACAACCAGCCAAAGAGGATATGTTTGACTGCTAATAATGGAACAGAAACTAAAACCAGAGCGGTCTGACCAACGGCAATAACACACACTGATATTTGGAAGACACTTGAGCCGTCAACTAGGAAGAAGTGTGCTAGGGACTTTACAAGCACATTTCTCAGATAACACAGTTAGTGATCATTGCTAAGTTCTGCTGTGGTTAGGTCATTCTGTGAGAATTCTATGAGAATTTACTGAAACCTATTTCTCAAATTATTGAAAATTGTTTTATGTCTCAGCATGAGGAATATCTTGATCAATATATTTCATATACTTAGAATGTGTACTGTGTACTATAGGGTGATGTCTTGTACAAACATGGTCGAGTTTATTTTCACACTTGTTCAATTTACTTTCTTATTTTCCTATCTCATTTATCTTTTACTTAAGTAAATGGGGTTAGAATCTCTATTTTTGCAAAGCTGTTTAATTCTCCCTCTAACCATATCTGTTTTGATCCATATTTTGAGGCTTTCAACCGTCTTGATGAACATGTCATTTCACCATTTAGAAATGCTCTCTTCTATTCCTCTTATTTATTGTCTGGAATCAGCCTCTCCTCACAAGCATTCATGTGCACTGAATATGAATGGCATAGATTCTATTTTTATTTTTTACTTAGTGTTTTCCTTGTATATAAAGTTCAATTATCTTTGTTTTGAAGTATGTAATTGTGTTTAAAATCTGAGAATCTCTATTGGAGTATTTTTTATATTTATATTTTGATACAATTATAAATTATTGATGTGTTTATATTTGTAACTATTATATAATTTTGTTTTATATGTCTGATTTTTAATTAATTAAATTAATTAAATTTGTATTTTTATGTATGTGCCATATTATGTGTAAAAGTGAGAATAAAACTTTTGGGACTCTATTCTTTCTTTCTACCATGTGGGTCCCAGGGATTGAACTCAGGCCTTCAGACTTGGTGGCAAGTGCCTTTACCCAGTGAATCATCTTGCTGGCCCACCAATTTTATTTTTAATATAATCTTTTTATTTTGTTTTCTTCTAGTTTATTGTATATTTCAGGTTTTGCATTTGATTCTCCTCCACTGGGTTTTGAGGTCTATCTGGCTCTGTTTACTGTAATAACTACTCCCAGACTACACTGTGGATATTTAGTGTGTCACTGTATAATTACAGCTATGTGTTGTAATGCTTTGTACAACACATAACAATCTTACAACAATGCAACCCCTTGACTCTGGCCCTGCATGACTAGCAATCAATCACACTCACAGATTCTCAGTTCAAGAATCAGGTATTTCCTGCTTTGGGAGATCAAAACTGTCCTGGGCTGTGTTCACATAGTTTGTCAGGTTGATCAAAGTATAGCACCTTAGACGAAGACTAGCTCAGGCTAGTTGCCTCCAGACAGAAGATAGATGAAGAGTCACATGACCACCATCTTCTGTGGGTGAAGTTTCGCCATCCTCCACCCCAAGGCCCATACTTTTCTAAACCCACTGACATTCTGTGATAGTACAGATGAGAGGGAGTGATATGGACCAGGCCGGCACTGCCATCTTGGCTGCTTGTTTTGTGANAAAACTTTTCCTGGGGAGATGTTACACACACGTCTACTCACTCCAGATAGAGAGCTCATGCTAGACCAAAGTACAGATACTACCAAAGTCCAATTTGGCGAACCAGTGAGTTTTATTGGAATTAGTTACAGGAGTGTGAGTGAGGGGTTACTTACAGGAGCAGAAATGACTCAAAGACAGATGCATCACGGAAGCCCACCCCAGCATGGGTGACAGCTTGAAAAACTGGGAACCTGGAGCATACTGCACACTGCAGAACAGCTCAGCAGGTTGGAGAGTGTCCTTTCCAGGTGACTCAGTTGGTCTAAACCTCTTCCAGGCANCTTGTCTGGTTTCATCTTGTTTGCAGCCTTGCTGGTCTGAGAGTCTTTGCAGCTCTGCTTGGCTAGTCTGAGAGGGATGCTCTGCCTCTATAGCTTACTCTGGCAGGAAGNGATCTAGTGGATCTGGTCAGTTTCAAGGACTTCTTGAAGCTGTTTTGAGTTGTTTCCCTTGTTGCTTAAGGAGACTCTTTGCAGCATGGACTGTTTCTATCTCAGAGGAAACTGTTACACAACAAAGNTGTTAAAGATCATCTAGGACCAGGTAGCTGGTAACAAAAGACCACCACTATTATTCACAGTTGTGGGACACAAACATGGAGTTTATGTCATTCTAACACAGTGTGGCAATGTGAAAATTGGAAAGTTTGTTGATGGGGAATTTTATGGTCCAAGTTGATGTGTTGAGTATCATAGATTATGAGACATTTGAAGAGAGACACACCATGTTGTCTTTGCTGACACAATGCTGGTGATCTTTGCCAACTCAGGTTAACTCAGAATGAAGGAAGGGAACCTGTGTCACCGTGACACACAATTTACATGTGTATCAGACTCTGGACATTGCTTCTCTCCTCCTAATCCCATGGTGACCTTCATCCTAAGGTCATTGAGAAAACAGGACTTTTGCCCTCCTCTGCTCTGGGCTTCCTGTAGCTACTCATCATCTTATCATCGTATCACCTTAACATTTGTACTTGTTTAATGTTTTAGAGNTTGTATAATGATTTTAGAATCAAAATTTTATGTAAATGATTATGTACAAACTAAATGTGATTTCATAGGATTTATAGAAGTATGTAACTATTTTATTATAGGTTAAATGTATGATTTCATATATAGTAGACATTTCTAATCAAATGGTATATGTGTTATATGATTGTACATTTTGCAGAAAATAAAGACCTCTGTATAGTTTATTCTCATTTTATTTATACTTAAAAAACACTAATATATTTTAATGTTTGGATTCATAGAGACTGACTTAATAGTCAGATATTTTTGTTCACATTTGATTCATTGTTCAATATAGTTAAAATGAGATATTTCTTCAGATTAATATTTACATATATCTATCTAACATGCCTATATTCCCTCTTCATACTTGAATGTTTGTTTCAATAATTCATCATTATGAGATGCCTGAGAGGCAAAAATAGTTNATAGTAATGTAACTTAGGAAGTATACTTGAGGTCATTTTGTCATTTCCCGTTATTTTACAAATTTAAGCAGAACCTAGAACACCTAGTAGCTATCCAGAATTTGTTGCANCATGGTGCCTGCCTCCCTGAAATGCCTCACCTAATACAAGCCTCACACTGATAACCCCCAGGTCAATAGAGATTGGAGGTCACATCCTGTGCCTGGGGAGACATGAGCTATACGCAGTCTATTAAGTCCATCACACTGACACACTTCTGTGTAGGAACGGTGCATGTCACCTGGATAGGACCAGTCCCCAGAGGAATCTTTGCTGTCTGGTATGTTTCCAGAAACTACTTCAAGGTGTTTTTGGGTTGTCACTAGTATTCTTAGGGAAGGGCTACAGTTGGCAGAATGAAGCCCTGTGTATTTCAGATATTAAATATTTTGGATATTAAAGTGCTGCATGGGCTTGAGGCTGGGTTTACCATCTAGACATGACACTGAAGATCTCTCTGNGAGCCATCTTCAACTTAGAGGGGGGTACATTCATGAAAAGTAAATCACCTCTAGTTCCTCATAATTTTTTTAAGAGAGAAATTCTCATGTAGGCAAGGTTGGCCTTGAACTTCTGATTCTTCTGCCTCTATCCTCTGAGTGCTGGGATTACCATAATATAACACCACACCTAATTTATGTACTGCTGATTTAATCCAAGTTTTGTGCATATTCTACCAACTGAGCCCATCCCTAGCCCCTGACATTGGGTTTTTATGAAGGGTCTACAGCTTTCTCCTGACCATGTAAGTCNCGATATCTAGAACATGAGAGAGCCATGTCTTCTCCTTCACCTTCTCAACTCATCTTCAACACGGCAAGTTGAGTTTTGTTTGAGTATGTGTCAGAATTTAAAGACTTGGCTGTAGTTAATCTCTCTGCTACTGCAGAGGCCCTAATGACAACCAGCTGAGTGAAGAAAGAGGCTCAGACTTGGAAAAACAAATGGGTCCTCAGTCTGGAGAAGGCTCAGTGCCATAACCCCAGTGTTGGGGTTGGTGTGGGGCCTTGGGTCAGAGAGGGATGTGCCTGGAAGCCTTTTGTTCTACTGTGGAGATGACCCAGCCCAGGGATGCCTGATGCACTGAGGTCGGTCTGAGATGACAAGAAGAAGGATCCAAAAAAAATTAAGTACACTTTGCACTGCTACAGTCTCAGAGGACCAAGCTAGCAGAAGAGTAAAGTCAGTCAGAGTTTAATATTCTAAAGCCAATGTGTTTCTTAATAAGAATATGAGTGGAAAACAAACTGGTTGAGCCAGCAATCCTTCCAGACTGCCATCATTTGACTCAGGAAAAAGTCTATCCTAAAAATAATAAATTGACTCAAGATAAACATGAGCCTCAACTAATTCGCCCACAGGTAAATATTTTAGTAAATTAACTGACTTGGATAAGGTGAGAGTTGGCAGATTCGGGTGGAAGGTGCTGGCATCTCTTGCCTTCTGATATCCATAGAGACCCATGAGGAACATAGAGCAGAGTCTGGGAAAATTATTCAGCTCCTAGATTCTTTATGCAGGTGTGTGTGACTTTATTATTTGTACTGATGATACGTGATGTACTGCTTTGGAATGAGAGAGAGTGATGAGGCCTACTCTAAGAGAAGGTGCACAAGAGACTAAAACTCAATTCACTGAATTCCTTACCTAAAAACTTTCATCTATGAACAGTTGCCCAGACAATACTGCTGACCTGTGACAATCTGAGGAGATAAGGACTGTCCTTATCTCCCCCATAAGAGCCAATCAACAAGGCCTGTAGAGTCAGTTACACAGTATAGGCACCTGGGGCCTGGAATAATACTCTTCTCTGAAACCAATCCTGTTTACCCTTTATCAAGAGGACAGTGGCTTCTCCTGAGAGTTCTAGATGAGTCTGCATTTGCTGAGTACTTACATCTTCATATCCACAGCAACAGAGCCCTATCCCAGGCTACCAAATCCACCACAGAAGCACTAATACCTCATGCAAACAGCCTGGTATTTACATAGAACCATACCATTCAGTTCATCTCTGGATTGTTGATACTACCCGGTGCAATGTGGTGATGTGTAAGTGGTTGCTGAACTGTATAATTGAGGGGAGAAAGGGAAAAAGGAGCAAGGGAAAAAGAGTACATGCGGAATAAAGACATGGTTAATATATTTTCCGTCTAGGTTGGCTGAAGCTGCAGATACTGATGGTCAATTGTATTACTAAGTTGTGTGTAGGCCCCTTTAGGAGGTGTGTTATTTTACTTCAATTCTTGAAGACAGGAGGGAGGAAGGAGCAAGCCCACAGGAGCTCTTGCCCACTGGCTTTGGCATACCAGCCAGACCTTGGTTTCTTCCAGTAGCTACAGTTTAAGAATTTGTGTTTCATTTTCTGATCATTTTGTGTTGATTTTTACATGATTTGAGAGGAAGGGGTTAAATTTATCTCTTCATATATATATATATGTATGTATATATATATGTATATATATATATATACATATATATATATAGTTTTCCCAGCATTAGTTATTAGAAAAATTGAATCATTTTTGTTGGTCAGTACTGACATTAATTTTTTTTACTTCTTCAGGATCAAAAATTCATAAGCCAGAAGAGTACAAGAATCTATTCATGTCTTCTTATCCTCCTGGTTTTTGCTATAATAATCTTTAATAATATTCTATATTTCTGTGTTATCAATTATAATGTGTCCTGTTTTAGTATATAAATTTATGTAATTGCTTCTTTCTTTTTTCTTTGTTTATCTAAAGGTTTGGTGATTTTGTGCTTTCAAACAACAAATTTTTGATTTATTANCTTTTGTATTGTCCTTTAGTCTCAATTTTATTTAATTCTGCTCTGATCTTTATTATTTACTAAATTTTAGGTTTCATTTGTTCATTTATTTTAGTTATTTGGGTTGTATTATTATATTATTTGAAATCTATTATTATTTTCTTGAGGTAGATNTTGGTGATGTTTACATCTGCCCATCTGCCCCAGTGTGTCTTAGGCTATGAGTGTTGTTGGATGTGACTACGTGTCTGGCTGCTGAGACTAGTGGTTGGAGCTGTCATCTAGAGTCTATAGGCCTGGACACAGGCATACTGTGTGCTGCGGGCTGGCCAGATATGCAGCAGGCTCACTGTAGGGACAAAGCTGTGGCCTGCTTGTCCTGTTTTCTGTTATAGTCAGGTACTGTGTACTGGTCAGCTGTGTAATTGGCTCTGTGGAGGGAGGCAGAACTGCCACCTAGCTCTTAGGTAGGGTGCAGATGTAGGTGAGCACATCAGGTCACTGTTTGTCACCTTTCCTTCCCTCTATTTAAGCCTGCCAGTTCCCTGGGGAGCTAACTGGGTTTTGTGTCCCATTAGTCCTTGGGGACTGGCTTTTGCAATTGGCTGGACTCTGAGCTCTGGAGTGATGATGCTGCAGCCGCTCACATGANTATGTTNTNAGGAGAATGGGATCTCAAGAATGGAAATACACCATGGCTGCTGACCCCAGGGTGGGATATGCTCTAACCATGAATCAGTTTTAAGGTGGCAGCTTGAGTCATGCACATAGGTTAGAGGGTCTATAACATGAACCCCTTTCTGGGGAATACAGGTCCATGAACTCCACACAGCTCTCCAGGCTGCTTGGGGCCTGTGAGAGTCGCCTCAGTCTCTAGGTGTAAGTACTACCAAAGTATGCAGTGTCTATGAGGATCTTCTCCTCTGAGGAGATGCAAATCTGGACAGGGATACAGGGATACAGAGANGTGGAGNCCTCTCTCCAGTCTGTGGCATTAGCCTGTTTGTGTCATTGCACAGGGGCCACTCCCCTGCCCCTGAAGAGTGCAGGTGTCTATTCTCTGTGGTCACTTTGGTGCACAAGGGACATGGGGAGAATGTGATGGGCAGCTGTGCTCAGCTGTGCCAACCTCCGATCTGGATTCTATTTTTTGTCCTTGTTTTTCACAGGACCTGACACAGATGTGCAATCGTCTTCCTCACTCTGTGCCCTCAAGTCAGGAAGAACAGCACTGGTTTGGTCAGAACCAGGTTTTGCTGATGTGTCAGTAAAACTTTTATGCTTTTGTCTGCATTTGAGAAAGACCCTTAAGTTATTACGGTTTAATTATCCCACAGTCAGGGACACAGAGATAGTTTCTATTTCTGTACATGGCCCTGTGGCTACTCCTCACATAGGCCTGGTTCAGGACCTACTGTCATTAAAGAGGCTATTCAGTTTAATTACACAATCAAAATACTTAAGAACAGGGGTATATTTGTGGGTAAAAGGCATTAAANTATTTGACAACTGTGTGTCTGTGTGTGCTCAAATACCTTCTTTTCATTTCTGGAGAAGTCATTATGGGCGAAGTGACATGGCCCTGTGGTGGAAAGGCAAATAAGCAGCTGCCAGCTGGGTGAGCTCATGCACCCCTGGCCAGTCTGTGATAAGTACAGAGAGGAGCAAAGGGGTCGTTTGCAACACATGATCTGCAGTTTATATCTTTGCGGCAATCCATGTTTAAGAAGGAGACTTCCCTGAGCAGCATCACAGCTGAGAGCAGTCTATAATCCCATGTGCTGATTTTACAGTTGTAATTTCTTGTGGCTGTCTCTTATTTCCCCAAATGCTTAGAGAGAAGTTTTGCTTCTTAGTTAAAGGGCAAATGTAGAAAAAAAAAACCCATTCTTTCCCTCTGTGTCACAGTTGAAACTCTGGCTCTTTGGGTTGTTACTTAAGAGGCTGTAATTATGGTCTCTTACAGGAGGGTCCAAAATTCCCTGTACCCATGGACTTTAATTCTTCCTCCCAAGGAACCAAAATTACTCCATTTCTTTATTATACCACAACAGTTTCTTAAACATGCTTATACTTCTGTGGTTTATTAGACTATGTTTAATGAGAATTGAGTTATTTTAAAGATGTCCCCTATGTTCATAATGACGATGATTCATATTTTATAGGTGTTTCTGTTGTTATCAAGAGTTAGCAGTGTGCATATAATTGTGGTATATGGGGATGGTGACCATATAGTTTGTCATACCAACTGGGACACTCTGGGTGTCAATTCTTCTGTACCACAGATAGAAGCTGGGACATAACCTGAGGTAGGTGGAATCATTGTGTTGTGAATAAATCTAAGTATAGATACGGGCTTTTATGTTTTCTTTAAATGTGTAAATATACCACAGCCCAGCTGGAGGCTGAAAGGGCCTGCCTGGAAGCAGCACACANCCAAGGGTGAAGAACTGGAAGGACAATTTTCCAGCAGAGCTGAGCTGGAATCTAAGAAGCAGGAAGCATACTGTCGGGTAAGAACTCCAGTCTGAGGATATCACATTACCCACTACTGGAGGACAACTGTGGTTTATCAGTGTGTCTTAACAGCACTTGGGGGTTACCTGCATTGGGAACAGAGAAGGTAAGGAGAAAGTACAACAGAGAAGGACAGAAGCAAAGCCCNGAAGGAGTTTGAAGAAGCAACACACCAAGAATTTGAAGACAGCAGGATGAGACTGGCATCTGAGAAAGATGACTGAGTGGACAGAGTGTGGGGACATGTGTCCTGCCTGGTGGACTGTTCAGAACCTGGGCAGGGTCCTGTGCATGCAGGTATAAGATTTGTGGAACCCAAAATGTGTTTAATAAAGAATTAAAAATTGATGACAAAATTAGCTGAGTGTTTAAGTCACGATACA